>VZUI01030266.1:0-26319 GCA_013401135.1 Cettia cetti | reverse complement strand
GGCGGGGCGGGCCCGGGCCGGGCCGGGGCTGCCCGGAGCGGCGGCGGCGGGATGGGGTGGGTGCTGCTGGTCGTGGGGCTGCTGGTGGCTGTGTACACGCTGCTCCGCTACGGGCTGAGCAGCGCCCCGCGGCCCCGCGCCCGCCCCGAGCTGCGCGGCCGCACCGCCATCGTCACCGGTGAGCGCCGGCAGCGACCGGCAGGGAGCTGGGACGGGCCCCGGTGCGGCCTTTGCCCCCGCTCAGCCCCGCGCTCCGCTCCGCAGGGGGAAGCAGCGGCATCGGCGCGGCCACGGCGCTGGAGCTCGCCCGGTGCGGGGCCCGCGTTATCCTGGCCACCCGCAGCGCCCGGCGGGGAGAGGCCGCCGCCAGCCGCATCCGCAGGGTGAGCGCCGGCACCCCCGGGGAACCCCCGGCATTCCCACCCGCGGGACATCCCCACACCCTATGGCAGCCCCAGGGCATCCCTGGCACGCAATGGGCAATTCCAGGACAATCCCGGGACACCCCCAATGTGGGACATCCCCCCAATGTGCCCCCCTGGGTCATCCTTGGATATCACATGAACACCCTGAGAATACTGCCATGGCATCCCCTCAGCAGCCATGGGATGCTCATAAGACGCCCCTAGGGCTTCCCTGGGCACCCCCAGGACACTATGCCAGACACACAACAGGACATCTCTAAGCATCGCATGATTAACCCCCAAAACACCCTCATGGGTACATCCAGGTACCCCATGGCACAACCAAGAAAAACCACTCAGATACCCCCACAGAACTTCCCCAGGCACCCCAGATACTCCAAGGTGGAGCACACTGTACCACGAGGGTGGCTGCAGCCTCCCGTGCTGGGAGGTCCCAGCACACTATAGCCCTTGGGCCAGATCCAGTCCCCAGAGCATCCCCCTGCCCCTGGCTGGCTCCAGCCCCAACCCAGGGCAGGGCACACCCCCGGGCCGGCCCCCTGGCCCTGCCCCAGTCCCCGCTGTGCCCACAGGAGACGGGGAACAGCCAGGTACAGTTCATGCATCTGGACCTGGCCAGCCTGCGCTCAGTGAGAGCCTTTGCCAGCGCCTTCCTGCGCCAGGAGCCCCAGCTGCACCTTCTCATCAACAACGCGGGTGAGTGCTGGACCCCAAATCCCCTCTGCACCCCCGGGGCACCACCACAAACTGCCATTGCCGCCTCATTCCACAGGGGTGAGCGCCGGGGGCACGACAGAGGATGGCTTCAGCCTCCCCTTCCAGGTGAACCACCTGGGCCACTTCCTGCTGACCCAGCTGCTGCTGGAGCGGCTGCGGAGCTGTGCTCCCAGCCGGGTGGTCATCGTGGCCTCCAGCGCCCACTGTGCCGGCCGCCTGCGGCTCGAGTCGCTGGGCCGGCCGCCCTCGGGGCTGTTCTCCACCTTCCAGGACTACTGTGACAGCAAATTGGCCAACGTGCTGCACGCCCGCGAGCTGGCCACCCGCGAGCAGGGCACACAGGTCACCTGCTACGCCGTGCACCCAGGTAGGACCCAGCCCACCCTCGGTGTCTGATCTGCACACCTTTGTGTCCTGTGGTGTCCCTCTGTGGGGGGCGGTCTCCTGCTTTGCAGCCTTTTCAGGGGGATTTCCTGCACGGGGAGCACATCTCTCTCTCCCTTGCATGTGTCCCTTTATATGGTGTGTCCCTTTGCATGTGCCCCTGTGCACAGTGTCTCCTTTCATGGTGTGCCCCTTATCTTGGCATGTCCCTTTGCACCTTGTCCCTTGCATTGTGTTCCTTGATGCTCTGTGTTCCTTTTACTGTGTCCCTTTGCACAACACATGTCTTTATACAGCGTATCCTTTTTCATCTGTCCCTTTGCATGGCATCTCCCTTTGCACCTGTCCTCGCATGGGACACACTCAGGACAAGCATGGGCCTGGGGACAATCACAGGCCCATGCCAAGGCCACGCTGGCCATCTGCCTTATGTGCCCATCCGCTGGGACACACAGAGGGGCACTCCATGGGGGACACCCCACACGTGTGCCGATCTCCCACAGGCTTTGTCAACACTTCTCTGTTCCGGCATGCGCCACTGTGGCTGAAGCCGCTGCTGCTGCCACTGGCCTGGCTGCTGTTCCTGGACGCGTCCGAGGGCGCGCAGGTGGTGCTGGACTGTGCCACGCAGGAAGACCTCGAGCCCCTCAGCGGCCGCTACTTCACCGACTGTGGCCCCCGGCTGCCGTGGCCAGCGGGGCGCGATGACCGCCTGGCACGGGCACTCTGGGAGGGCAGTGAGCGCCTGGTGGGATTGGGGGCAGCGGGGGGACACCAGGAGGGTTCTGCTGGTCCCACAGCACAATAAAGGTGATGGTGATGATGAGAGGGAGCCCGGGGGGTCCTGTGTGGGTGTGGAATGTGGGTGTGGAATGGGGGTGAGCGAGGGGCACCGGCCCTTGCACACCCACCACGCCCTGCACGTGCAGCAGAGCTGGGAGGGCAACAGTGAATGAGTGTGCAAGGGGATGTGTGTGTGCACAGCGTGGGCGTGCAGCTCTGCACACACATACTGCCGGACACACGCCCTGCCTTGCACACCCGTGCAGTGTCACACGCAGCCCTTTGCACACTCACGTCCCTCCTTTGCGCACCGCGCATGCGCACGCCGCCCATGTTACCCGCGCACGCGGCGCCCAACATGGCGGCGCCCAGCGCCCGGCCCCGCCCCCGGGGTGTGGCACCGACCTCCCCAAGATGGCGGTGCCCGCGGGCCGCGCCCCTGCCGTGCGAGGCGCGGGGGGTTGTGGGGGCGGGCGGCGGAGGGGCCGTCATGGGGAACTGCCACACGGTGGGGCCCAACGAGGCGCTGGTGGTGTCAGGTACGACCGGGGCAGAGGGGCTGTGGGGTGACACGGAGGGCACCCTGAGGGAGTTGGGGGTCCTGGCTGTGGGGTGACTGTCAGGGGTTTGGGTGGTCCCTGTCATGGAAGGGGTTGGGGGGTTGTCTCTAATGTGGTGGGCAAGGAGAGGGCTTTGGGGGTTCTGGCTGAGAGGGAGCTCTCAGCGATTTGGGGGGTCTCGATCACTTAGGGAACTGGGGGCGTTGTCTCTGTAATGGAGCCTCATGGGAAAGGGAAATCGGAGAGTCCTGGCTCTGAGGGGACTCTCAGGGGCTTCGAGGAGTCCCTGACAGGGGGGACACTCATGGAGAGAACCTGTGGGAGTTGAGGGGGGTCTCTGTGATGGGGTGTGCAAGGAGGGGGGAGTTGAGGGGTCCTGGCTGTGAGGGCACTCCGAGGGATTCTAGGAGGGATTCCTGTCACAGGAGGGCCCTGAGTGATTTGGGAATAGACAGGGAGATGGGAGATGCTGTAATGGAACTGAGGCTCCAGGGTGGGGTCCCAGCAGCGCAGGGCGGTGGGCGAGGTCCGGCGACAGCAGCAGCACCTCCGATGCTGTTGATTTCAGGTGATGTCAGGCACTGGCACCAGCAAAGCTCTGTGCCCCGCCAACAGGCTTTGGCTGGGACTGCCAGGAAGCCTCTTATTCCCAGGAACAGGTTGGATTTGCCGGGGAAGGGGAGAGATGGGTGTGAGCATCCCCCTGGGGCAGAGCGCTGCAGGCTTATCCCATCTTCATCCATCACATCCTGCTGCAGCTTCCTCACCAGCACGTCACCTGGACTCTCCAGTGCTGGCACTGGATGCAGGTGATGCCCACTGGACATGTGGAATGTCACAAGCAGCTGGCTGAGGTGACTGAGGTTGAGGTTAAACAAACCAGCAGTGAAATCCCCCGTGTCTGATCTGACCTGTAACTGCTTCAATGCTGCTGAAGCTCCAGGCTGCACTTTGTCACGGACCAGGCTTTGTGCGGACAGGATTATTATTAATTAATTATTGTTAGGTGAATTAATTATTGTTAGGTGATGCGACGGCTGGGAGCTTCATTCTGTGACAGACTGAGGGCAGCTGCAAGGTAACGAGCACCGGCAGAAAATGCATGTGAACATCAGGGATGTGCCTCAAGTCACTGCTCTGCTGCACTTGTAGCTATGTTATTGTGGTTTTGGAGGCAAAGCCTCCAGCAAGCTGTGGCTGATCTGTTATGGGTTCATCTCTCTTGGATGACAGGCCAGTTATGGGAATTCCTGAGGAGACGCCAGGAGCAGGCTGCAGTTCTGGAAACAAAAAAAACCCAAACAAATGCCGACTCTGGTGGTGGTTTCTTCTGAGTTACAAATCCCACCCAGCAGCTGCCCAGAGCAGCAGTATTCCCTGCAGTTTTCCTGATCTGCAGTTCCCAGTGGGATCCAGAGCTGATGCTGTGCTTCTCTCCAAAGGGACCCCTGTCAAAACTGGCACTGCTTGGTGAAATGCCACATTCATGGGGAGATTGGGAAGCTGTGCTCCAGGAGTGCTGGTTTAGTCTCAAAGCTTGGGTTTGCTTCTCTTCAGCTCTGGAGTTTACAAAACACAGCTTCCAGCGTGAGCCAGCAGGAATTTGTGGCATCTGCTTGCAGTTCCAGGCCTGGTACTTTTCCACAGCCAGGAGCAGCGAGCCTGGGACACTCCTGGAAGTGCAGCTGCATTTTAGGAAGGGAGCAGAGATCACCCTGGGTTCTGCCTGTTGGGATGGGGTTTGGAACTGCCACCAGACTGGTTTTCCTCAGCTGCTGCCCAACAAAGTCTGCAGATACTTGCTGAATCTTGAGGGCACCAACTGGGAACTCTGCAGGGCCCTGCAGCTCCTCTGTGCCCATGTGCAGAGCGACTGCCAGAGAATTAGTGAGAGGGTGTAGCTACATGCCGTTGAAATTCCAGGAACTTGAGCCCTGTTCCTCCAGGGAAAAGCAGGGAGGGCCTTGTGGGCCAGCATTAATATGTGTGATATTAAGCTGGATTTAGGGAGAGGGGAAGGGAAGGAGAAACTAATAATAATTACCAATAAGTCAAAATAATATTAAATAAACTTAAGTTAAATTAATTTAAATAAACCAAATATTATTAGAGGCGTGGGTTTGGCTTGCGGTCTTGACCTGTCATGTGGTAGTTATTTGAAAGACTTCACTTTGTGGGAGGGTTTTCTTTATTTTCTTTACTCAGCCTGTGCCTCTTGGCCTTTAGTCCTGGGCCTCCCCTGGCATGTGGGTTTTTCTGAGGAGGGTTGTTCATTCTTTTCACTTTCTTGTGAGACACTCGAGTTCCTCCAGTGCTGAAGAAGCAGCCAGCTGTGCCTTGGGAACGTGGAGCTTTGTAGCCTTATTTGGGAAGCTGCTTCCCAGGCAAGTTTCAGCACTCTGCTGGCACTGCCATCCTTCCCCTGCTGAGCAACATCGACCTCCTTCTAAGAAACTGTCCTGCTGATTGATCCATCAGTGAATTGTGGAGCCTGGGATTTGTAAGGATTCCTCACAGAGCCTTCAGTCTCCCCAAATTGTGAGTCTGACTTTTCTGGGAGATTCCCTTGATGCAAGGTCTGAGGAGGCTTTGGCAGGAGCCTGGCACATCACTGAGCCCACTCTGAGCACAACTGGAGCTGGTGGAGTTTTCAGGGAGATACACAAAGCACCTGTTCATCCTGATATCTGAATGTTTCCACCAGCCAAACAGGCTGTGAAATTCTGGGTTACAATCTGATTAAATGCAGCTTTTTGGCTAAGGGTCGATCTGCTAATTTTGAAATACAGCACTATATTTCCCCAGTGTCACAAGAAGGAAATCTGTACTTTTACTGACCATGTTCATCTAACAATTCCTAAACAGTGTTGCCCAAATTTCTAGATTTGGGGCATTTTCCTTCTGGCTGGCAAGGGCTGCAGCAGAGGAGCTCTGGGGGGAACACCTGGACAAATGTGACTGGGGAAGTGGGCACAGCCCTCTCTGTTCCTGTGTCAGAACAAGCTGCTACTTCAGGAAAAGTTTAGGGAGTGAAAGGAAAGAGAAATCAAGGGAATGCAACCCAGCCAACCCAGCTTTATCTCCTAGGAGACTACTGAGATAAGTATGTTGCTTGTAACACCTGGAAGACAAGTAGAGGTATTTGCCATGTCCAGCTAATCTGATTCCTCCTCAGGTGAGCAGAAGTCAGCTCCAGCCAAGTTCCTCAGATTTCACTCTGGTGCAACACTCTTTGGAGCTCCTTGATGTCTGGTGAAGTAGAAGAAGAGCTAGCAGTTAATTCTAGTTTTGTATAGGAGTTTGCTGCTGCATGCCAGCAGTCAGGAGTATGTAACCCTTCCAGGGCTGCTCTAAACTCTTCCATCCTGTTACTGCATCCCTCTTACCCCTTCAAGAACTGCTCATGTGCTATTTTCATGTTACTTTTCTAAGTTGAAAGCCTGAAATAAGGATTTCTTGAGGCTCTTGAAGCCCTTTTTGCAAGAGACCTACAGTCCACAGTGCAAGAAGGAGCTGGTTTCTCAGATATTATGAAATTAATATGAAACTGCCTGCAAGACCATTGCCAGGGAACTTGACAGTAACTCACTGTTCAGCTGCAAGAATTTATCAAGTAAGTTCCTTGTTTTGGCTTGGATAATGGAATCGAGAATGTGCTTATTGAATTTGCAGACTCAGCTGGGAATGGGTTCGAGAGCTTTGAAGAGCTGGATCAGGATCAAAACAAACTCTGGAGATCGACCCAATGGGCTCAACAAAATCCAGTGCAGTTCAGGAAGGAGAAATGTAGAAGTTACATTTAGGTGAGAAGAGTCTGTTGCATGAAAACAGAATGAGAAGGTCCAGACCATGCCCTGAGGACAGACGTGGTGGGCAGCAAGAGGCACCTGAACCCTCACACTGATGGTTTCATTCCAGTTCTTCAGCCTCAAAAGAAATAGGAGTTTTTGGGAAGGAGCAGGCAGCTTCAGCTGGCTCTCATAAAGTTTTGCCCTATATTCATACAGTTCATTCAGTTCAAACTTTTCCTGAGTTGTGGTTGGGGTGTTGCACCTTTTGCACCAGGCAAGCCATGCAGGAAACTTGTAGTGGCACTGATGATCACCTGCCAGGTTTAACTGAGTGCTCCTGCAGGTTTAGGTTCTTGATTCAGGCAAGCCAAAACTCTTTCCCCATGCTTGGTTTCTTGCTGCTTGTGGTGCTCAGGGGGTGCTGAGAGGGCAGTGTTGGAGCTGGTCTCGAGTTATGAGTGCTCAAAAGGGCGATTATGCTGCTCATCTGGGATCTTTCCTTCTCAGGAGGTGCTTCTTCACCTTTTTGAATGTGGTGGGCTCAAGGTTTCCCTTGAAAAATCTTGTTAAATCTTCAGGACTTGCAAACTACTCTTTGGAAAGCCTTTAGGAAGAGGTGGACAATAGCCTCAGACCTTTCTTTTTGGTTTCCAAAAGGAGTTTTGGGGTAGTATCTTGGTGTTTTTGTTGTGTAGCTTCATTGTTGTTTGTCTTCTCTGAGTTGCTATTTACGAAATGAGTTATTTTAAAAGTTTTTTAACCCACTCTATAGCATTGTTATTCATTAAGTCACGTTCATATAGCTTACATCCAGAACAAGGTAGCCTTTGTAATCTGCTTCATCTGCTGCAGTGACCAACAGAGGCTTTTGTGGATTCAACTCAGAAGCCTGCATCTTTTAAAATTAATTTTTGTTAACCTTGTACCATTTCTACATGTGAACAAAGCCTAATCTATACACACAGCGAGGCCTAAGACCCACACACTGACTTCAGTCTGGGCCCTGCTTTAGGATGTGATTTTCTTTATGTATGCTTTTGCCTTCCTCTATCTCTGCATTATCTTTTGTCAGTAACTGTTTTCAATTATCAACCTTTTCCTGGTCTGTCTGCACTCAGCAGCCTGTTTACCATGACCTGATTTCAGAATTCTCACCACTTCCTGCCAGAGAGGTAACTCAGTGCCCGAGTTACCTGGGAGAGCAAACAACACAGAGCTTCTTCAGATCATCCCAGCTTTGATGTTCTGAGCCCTGTGTCCCCAAAACTGTTGAGGCTCACATTCTTCCTTGCTCGCTTCCTGCATCTGCTAAGAGCTCCTTTTATCTACCAACTCCCAAGCGATTAATCTTATTTCATAATAAAAAAAACACCCCAAACAAACAGACAACGTACTTTCTCCTGGCTCTGGGAATTCTTGCTTGAACATGGGACCCCTTCATTGGGAAGAGGCCAAGCTGGCTGGCAGCTCCCTGGCTATGAATTCTCCATTTGTGGCCCTGCACACTGCCCCGGAAGAGGCACGGTGGATGTTTGTGGAAGCGACTGTGAGACCCAGTCTGCTGGAACAGTGGGCGTATTATAGCTGGAAAAGGCAATTTCTCTGCCAAATCCCATTGTGCAAGAGGGTTTATTCTTCAGCCTTGCATAGATTTTGCTTTGTTGGTTCCTTTTTCACTTGCTGCCCGAGAATTGAGAAAGAGGCTGCAGGACTGCCATGGAAAATGAGCCCTCAGCTCCTCAGCCTTACCAGGACGGAGCTCTGCTGCGCTCAGACGTCCAGCATGCGTGAAAGCAACTGGCTGGCATCCCACTCCTCCTTAATGTGTTAGTTTTCCCTGCTTTTTTTAGGCTTTGAACAGTTTTTGACATATAATCTAGCTCAGTAGACCGTGCTCTGCAGCTGTGTTGTGTAGCATTGGGAAGCAAATGTGGAGCTCATTTTGTGTGTGATACTAAATAAGGTGTTTCCTTGCATTTCCTCCAGAAGAAAAGGAACATCTGTGTGGAGAGGCACTTTCCTGTAACAATGGTGGGTTTAGGGTGCAGAGCTTTCTCAGGATATTAATAAGAAAAATTAACAGGGGTTTGGTAAAGACCACGTAGACCCTGGGAAATAAAATACCTTTCCATGTGGTGCTGCTTTTCCTGAGTGCCAGGAACACCTCCCTTCCTGTTCTTGGAAAACAAGGGCCTGGCTGAAAGGCTGAGCTAACCAGGCTGACGCCCTCCAAGAAATGTTAAAGGCATTGTGGTTACTGCAGGATGTTGTATCATCAGCTTCTGTAACGCTTGCCTGGCTGAAATAGCCTTCCAGCTACAGGAAATAGCTATCCAAAGGCTGGCTCAGAGCTGACAAGAGAACATTCCTGTAGGCTGTGCACCACAGGAGATCTGAAAAAGTATATAAAGCCTTTTCCCATTTGTGTTTAATTCTTACTGAAATGCAGGGTGAAGGATTGTAGATGGGGCAGACCTGCTGGCTTGTCAACCACTGCAGGGAAGCCAGCAAAGCAGGCAGTGTGTGGCCAGTGTCTGGAAGCAGACAGTGTTTGGAAGGAGGCAGAAGATGGCTAAATGCTGGGGGATTGGAGGAAGAGGAGGAGCAAGGAGAGGAGAACAAGGACAGAGTCCCTCCTGCAGTCAGAGGGCCCTGCAGGCACACTGGCCTGGATGTGTGCTGCTTCTGCTTCTTCATTTTGACCTAGAGCAGCAAACAATACCGGTCATTTCTCTTGAAAGGGCTGCTGGCTTCATCCTTCTCCCTTTCCCACCCAAAGCCACTCTGTTTTCTGTGTTCCTGCTCTTCCTCTGCGCTGGCTCTGTCTTGCCTGCATAGATCTGTCCTGCAGGGCTGGAATTGTCTGTTGCTCTGTTTCTACAGCACTCGCCTTGCTGAGGCCCTCGGGCACTGCTGTCGTAGGAGTGATTATGGAGAGCAGCTGGGAGAGGGAATTCTGGCTCCATCTGCCTGAGAGTCAGCAGCTCCCAGCCCTGGTCCAAGCTGGGGAACTGCTGAGTTCCTCCCTTCCCAGCCACGAATGCCAGGGCTGATCACTGGCAGGGTGCTCTCTTGAAAGGCAGCAGGTGTCTTGTTCCTTAAATCAAAGATATGAAAATCCAGACAGCATCTTCCAGCTTCATTGGGATCAAATCTTAAATGTGTCAGAAGAGTTCTGGAGGCTGCCAGAATCTTGGGCACATGCAACTCTGAGATGAACCATCAAAGCATCAGACACTCTGCTACTTGCACAAGCCAGAACTAGGAGGCTTTTTTGGGAGCTCAAGGGTTCTTCCCTCTTCCAATGCTGGCTTGAGAGCTCCTGTGGGAATTTAAGGGTGGTGTGAGGGAAAGGAGGTGGATTTCTTATGTGGCTTTCCATAACAGTTAACATCACAGCTGAAGGTACTTATATTGATTCTGGTTTCTAAAAAGGGCTTAAAACTAAAATAAAGCCCTGGTTTGAGATACAGTCCTTTTCTCTGTGTTACTGTTGGTCACAGTGAATTATTCAAATACTATTTTCCAGCTTTATAAGACAATTCCAGGAAAGGTTGCCTTGGGAAAACTACCATGGAGAGGAGGAAGAGTAGGAACTCCTCTGCTTGTAAGTTATCCCCTGTCCAGGAGCACGTGCATGTCTGTATTCCTGATGTCTCTGCTCTCTGCTGTGCTGCAGGTGGCTGCTGTGGCTCTGATGAGAAGCAGTATGTGTATGGAGGCTGGGCCTGGGCTTGGTGGTGCATTACTGACACCCAAAGGTAAGGAGACCCTGTTATTTGTGGGCTTTTGGAGTAGGAATTTGGTAAAATCATCCCAGTGGGGCTGTCAGCAGTATCTTTAGGAACACTGGATCAGGCACTGTGTATGAAACCAGGGATGAGCATCAGGAGTTCTTTGCTGGCTGTTGGCATGGGGACAGCTGGGTGCCACAGTGCAAAAGACACACACAAAAAGAGAAATCACATGCTTTCAGCTGGAGTGCTTTTCAAATGGCCTCTGTGTCCACAAGAGGAGCCAAGCTCTGCCCAGTATGGCCCAACCCCTCACCCAGGAACAAACCAGTTTGTGGCCTGCAGTGCACCAGTGCCCCCCTCTGCTCCTCAAGTCCCTCTTTGTAAAGACCTGCTGACTGCTGTCACCTTGGGAGCAGACTGTTCCAATTTAAAACCACGGGATTTCCTTTCTCTCCCTTTCCTCAGTCGTGGATTTTGCTTGCTGCTGCTTGTCTGGTCTCTGAGCTGACCTGCTGTGGTAGTGCTGCTCTCCTGCTAATACAGCTCTTTGTCCCTAGGATCTGTAGGAATGCTCCCTCCTGATACATCCTTCATGCTCACTGGTACAGTCCTCTGTCTGTGTAAAAAAAAAAAATAACAGGGAAAAGGATAAAGATGTGACTTTTGAGTTTTACACTGAGTGATGGTCAGAGCTTGTTGTTAACCCTTACAGCCTCTTCTAACCTCTTTTTCCTGTCACTGTGTTGCCACCAACAAAGTGAGCACGTGGCTGCCCTCACTCTGCACACCATGGGAGGTGGGAGAGGAAGGAAAAGCCCAGCTTGTGGGCTCAGGGTTTAAGGGCTGCATTTGATACAGACAAGCTTCATTCTCAAATTTTTGTGAGACACCTTGCTGGGAGAACTGTTAATTGAACAAATGGTTCTTGCTTCTCCTCTTCTTCTGTGAGAAGCACAAAGAGCAGTGCAGGACCTTGACCTGCCTGCTGCAGAAGATCAGATACATTTGGGAGGCTGATTTATTAAGTAAAGGATAGGCTGAATCCAGGGCCAAGAACTGGATTGCCAGGAACGAGCTGTTATATGACAGAGGTCTGGGCATTATTTAGCAAATGGGGCTCTTGACAGGAATTCCAGCATCCAAACAAATCTCCTACTTTAAAATCCATCCCAGTTCATGCTGTGGGATGTGGGGCTTAATTCTTCTTTCTCAAATGCCATAAGCTGTGCCCCAGATGGAGCCCACTGCATTAACATGAAGAGTGAGACAGATTTCCTTCTCTGAAATTAGGACATTTTTTCTGGAACTGCCAGTGCTGCGAGCAAGAGAGACAGGAGCAATTGTGTTGCTGTCAGCGGCATCCCGCCAGGTAGCATTAACCTGGGAACAAAAGGAACAGTTAGAACTGGCAGGGTGCTGGGCACTTACCCTGCTGCAACCTTGAGCACTGGGGAAAAGCAAGGGGGAAAAACGCTGTCCCTGTTTAGGGGTCAGAAATGAAAGCAGCGAGAGAGACAGTGTGGTCTAATATGCCTCTGGGGAAGCCAAATGGTGTTAATTCAGCTTCCCAGGACAGTACTTGGAAGCGACTTCTCTCCTCAATGCCTTAGCCAGGGGTGGGTAGCCAGATCCCTGGTGTTTTCATTTATCTGTCCTCTCTTAAATACTGACATGGAAGCATCTAAATTACTACCAAAAGGAATTTTTTTGTGTGCAAAAATTACTTCAGCAGAGAACTCCAGCTGACATCAGGCTGGCACAGTTTCATATGCAGGGTGGGGACGAGCCCCCAGCCTGTTTATCCTCATTAAAAGAAACTGTTGGATGCTGTAAACTCCCTCCCATGACCAGGCAAGCTGATTATGGAGCCCTGGGAGCAGGCAGTGGGAGAAAGGCAAACTGAACAGGGAAAAGCTGACACCTGAAAGTCTCATCTGTCCTTTGCAACAAGTGTCTTACTCTCTGGTAACTGCTCTGTGTATTTGCTGTCCTACCCTTGCTCCTCCCTGCTCAGAGTGTCTTTGGAGGTTTTGACCATCCTCTGTCGCTGCGAGAATGTTGAGACGTCGGAGGGGGTCCCCCTGTACGTAACAGGGGTTGCACAGGTAATAATCCACCAGCTTCCTAACACTGTCTAACTGTTATCCCTCTGTTTTCAGCAGCAGCAGCAGCAGCAGGATAACATAAAAACTAATGGTTTTCTAATGGGTAGGCTGAAATCTCCATACTCTCCTCTCCATCCCTTTCTCCAGCACTTGCCCTGTGGCACTCCACAGTTAATAGGTAATGCAGACAGGTACATTCCTGGCAAATTCCAAATTCAGCGTTGCTGTATCTAACATTTGCTCCTGTTCTAACCCTTTCCTTGCCAGCACTGTCTCCATTGTGGGCTTGGGGGAGAGCAGAAGGGCATCTGCTTTTGTGTGGAGGCACAAAGAGGCCAGGTTGGATTCTGTACAGGATTTGGGACAGGTGGGAAGGCAGGTTTTGTGCCATTTCAAAATTGCAACTGTGCCTGGCTCTGCAGTGTTGGCTGTGGATTCCCACTCAGCCCTTCTTCCTCCACACTGCCCATTTTGGATGTTGTCACCTTTGAAAATACAGCACAGAGACCTCAGATGGTTTGCAGCACACAGGACTGGCCTTATGAACCAGTAATGACCAAATCTCTCTGATTCTGAACAGAACTAAGAAGCAGCACAGTCTGGAAATTAAATTCCAAGTCTAGATTAGGCCTTCAGAAGGCTGAAATCCTGCAGTATCTGATTAAAGCTGTGAACACATGGCAAAAAATGCCTGTGCATGTCCTGGGCAGTGGGATGTGTTTTATCAGCTCCCAGTTTGCGTGCCAGTTTAATTAGGACAGTGGCCAAGGCAGGCATGAACTTGCAGGGATAGGTTTCAGCACTGCCAGCCAATCCTGGAGCAACTCAGAGTGCATGCAGCAGCCCAGGGCAGCCCCTTCATGCTTCAGATGTTTGACCTGATGTTCACTGACACAAACTCTCTGCCCCGTGGCTCCCTGTCCTGACTCCCAGCGTCTTTCTGGCTCGTGATGGCAGACACGGGAGCCAGGCTTGGCTTCCTGGAACAGAACCTGCCACAGCCAAAGATGTGCCCTTGTTTTACCAGATTGTGACCTGCACATTGCTGTGACTGAGCAAAGTACCTCGAGCCTACCTGGGGTGATTGAGGAAGCTGTGGAGCTGCAGGGTTTGTTCCTGGGTGCCTGATGCTCTACAGGCATGGCCATAAAGAACTGGAGACTCATTTCCATCTTTGGGTCACGGGACACTGGAAAAATAGAGAGAAAGGTGAACCAGGTCAGGGGGTAGGTCTATGGTAGGGCTAACCCAGGGCTTCTTCAGCATCAGTGTCAGGTTCTGCCGAGCACCAGGACTCAGGTGAGATGGGTGGGAGCATCCCAGTTCTGTGCTGTGCTTTTAAACCAGTGACACCACCCCGTGCTGCCATGGCACTGGGCAGCATGGAACAATGAGACTCTGACAGAGGGCCCTTTGGAGTCCCAGTGCTGCAGCTTCTGGCACTTCACTAACCCAGGAGGAGGGAAAGGGCCAGGCAATAATTTCCAGTCTGGATTTCAGCCTTTGCTGATAAATTACCTTTACACATTATCTGCAAATCTGTTTCTTAGCCACAATGCCCTGTCTGTCTCCAGTCACAGATGTGGTCCCTTGGCTGCATTCTGTGCCTGCTTTGCATTACCTATGATGAGTGAAGCAGGTAGCCTGAGGCAGGAGATGCAAAGGGAAGAGCTGAGTGTGTGCAACCTGGAAACGTGCAAATATTTTACGTTTTTTGGCAGGATTTCCCTAGAGATAATGACGTTACAGCCCAGGTGTGAGGACGTAGAGACGGCGGAGGGGGTAGCTATAACTGTCACAGGTGTGGCACAGGTACAGTAACTCCAAAACATCATTTCAGGAATGCATGTCTCTAACTTACCTCTGGTTTTCTCTCTTAAGAGGTTGCTGTTGTCCAGGGAGAGAAGCCAACTGCTCTGGAATAAATCTTTGTACCAAACCACATTGTCCTTGTTGGTACAAGCACGCTCCAGCATGTTCCATGTGGTGAAGGGGGTTGTGACTTCTCCTTCTCTCCCCAACATCATTTTTTTCTGGTGTCTCATTTGTCCACGTGGCAAATGAGGTGTGTGGGGGTGACTTGCTGTGTTTGTGGAATGCTGATGTGCTGTGGTGCCCTTGGAGCTGTGTGTGACCCCACAGGACTGACCCATAACCTCCTGAGATGGTATCAAGCATTATATTCCTTTGGATTGTTATTGTTATCACGTGGGCCTTGTAATTCTTCATGGTGAGTTAAAGCTTAAAAAAAAAAGAACTTAGTCCCTCCAGGCACTAAAGCTGGCGTTTAAAATTTTTGGCTGGAATTGAATTTTGATTCTTTACAGCTTTCTTCAAATGTAAGAACCTGCTTTTGCTGTTTGTGGCAGCACACCAAAACCCTGCACTTCTTGGAGTCTGAGGTCTGCTGTCCTGGTACAGTCTGTCCTTGGGGTCAGGTCCTGCCCTGGGGAGGATGCTGGGAGTGAAATGTTAGTTTTTGAGGGAATTTGGCTCCTCAAATAGGCAGCTGGATGCTGTGATTGAAAATTGCTCCTGACAGCTCATTCTGCAGTCGGGTGTACAAACCAAGAGTGGCTCTCGGTGCACACAGAGCTGTGGTCACTGTGTGTCCAAGGTATGTCCTTGTTGTCACAGGACAAGTGGCTGCCACGTTCCCTGTGGAGAGCTCTGGAGTCAAGGGGATGTGACCAAAATCCCTCATGGACCCAGCGCCCTTGGTTTCTATTTTTCAGTACTTTATATCCATCTTTCACTTTGTTTCCAGTTCTTTATATCCATTTAGCTGCTAAGATGTCACTTAACCCCAGTGGTCTTTGCATGGTTGGCAAAAATGTGTGCACCCATGTCTCCCTTCATACTCTTTTCCTAAATCTGTAGGTTTTTCCTTCTGTATTTGGTGTTTCTCTGAAGCTAGCATTCCCTTTTGTCCTAGTTTTGGGAAATCCTTTGTGCAAAATGGTCTGGTAGCAGAGGGCTGGATCACCAGGTGCCTTAGTTTAAAAATGCAGACCCCAGTTCATCTCATTCATGTTATTCTCTCTTCTCACTGTTCATTTTTTCCACTGACAGTTAATTTTCAAGCTGGCATCCAAGGAATTGCCACGCAGAAAGCAGCCTCAAGGCTGTTGGGGATGTGCATGGCAGAGGTTACCTGCAGAATTCTGCAGAAGTACTTTTTGAGGCAAACGTTTTTCTCTTAAGGGCTTGAGGGAAAAAAAAAGGGAAAAAAACTCCAAACGAATTATTCCTAGAAAAACAGCTTTTAAAGTGTTTGCTGCAGTGATAGAAGTGCTTAATGTGCATAAGGATGCTGTTCTTTTCTTGAGGAGGGATGTAGTGAGGGCTCTCCTTCCCATGTTGGCTGGGTGCTGGGATGTGCTGGGGTGCTGCTGCCTTAGGCCACGCTGGGCTCTGTATCCCTCTGGCATTTTCCTGAGCCTCCAGCTAATTGGATTCTCTGTGCTCAGCCCTCACTGCGAGTGCAGCTGGCTGGAGCAGGGTGTGGCAGCATCGATCCTGCACACAGGAGTGCTGGATGGAGGCTCTCTGATTCCCTGCCAGCCCAGGGCTCTCCCTCTGATGGGAATGACATTTGAGTGTCGCAGTGCCCTGCCTGAAACCCTGCAAAACACGCTGAGCACAAATTGCTCAACTCTGGGTTCTTTTGTGCAGCCTTTGCTTTGGAGGTTGGGATCTGTATTCTGTGCAGAGCCAGGCTCCCGTGGGCTGGCCAGGGCTCACCAGCAGAGGCTGGCTGGCTTTATCCAGAGGCTGAATCATTCCTTGCTCCTAAGTACCGCAGGGATTCTCCTAATGAACATCCTGCCCTGTGCTCTGTCCTCCCCGCAGCTCCCGAGGGTGGGGATTGTTTGGAGAGGTGGAATTGCTGGCAGATGCTGGCCATAAATGTCACTGCTGAGTCTAATTGCTTTTGATACTTGCAAAAATCTCCTATTTGCTGTGAGAGGAGCCTCGTGCAGGGCTCACACTCCTGGGTGCAGCTCCAGAGCAGCTCTCCCAACTCCCCCTTGTGTGGGAAGAGCACACTGCTGGCCTGGGGTGTAGGGACAAGAAACCACTGTGGAACTGGCCCCAAAAGGATCCCAAAAGGCTTTAGGGACAGTGCAGAAGAGGATTGCCATGGTTGCCTGAGGTCGTTTGACATTTTGGCTGGGAGACTGGGAAGCAGCAGTAAGAAATAGGCTCAGCCTGTGTTGGTGTTTCCTCACATCACAAGAGGCAGGGTTGTGGCAAGTGAGTTTTGGCCAGCTCACTCTGTCTAGCATGGTCCACCTCCTGTCCCCTTAGAGGATGACAGTCAGTCCCAGCTGTCCTGCCCTCTGGCAGTGCCTGGGCCAGGTGCTGCTGTTCAGCTCTGGAGGGATCATTTTGTGTGCATGGGCTGTCAGGCAAGACTCTCAAGAAAGAGTTGTGTTGCTTTTGCAGCTGAAAGTGCTAGAAGGTATCAGGATGAGGTCTGGAGGCTGTGAATCCCTCAATAGTGTGCACTGGGATCCTCGGAGGGGCCCTGTACTGCATCTGTGCTTTGGAAAGCTCTGAACCAGGTCCAGCCAAGGCCCTTGGGGCAGGACTCAGGGTGCCACAACTCCTTGTGGGACAGGAGGCACTGCCCAGCCCGGCTGTGTCCATGAGAGGGTGCTGTAGGATCCAGAAAGCTGTGTGGCTGCTATGGACCTGCTCCTTCTCTGGTGCTGCCAGGCACAGCATGTCCCTGTGCCCAGCCTTTGCCTGAGCCCTCGGGCTGGGCAGGGCCACCAGGAACTGTCATCTTGGTGGGCTGCAGCTCCTCATAGCTGGGTGCTGTAGAGCACAGATCTCCACTGCCTAACACACCCCACAGAGATTTGTAATTCACTTTGCCTTTAAAAAGCAGCCCTGTGACCAGCAGGACCATCCTAAGACCCTGGCTGGGCTGGAATGGGGGTGCTTTTACAGCTGGCTCTGGTGGAGGGGAGGTGAAAACATTGCTGGGGTGGCTGTGTCCCAGCTCTGAGGATCGTCACCAGACTGACCACGTGGAGCAGAATGGCCAAGTCCTGACCATGACACACTGGGGTCATTGCAAAGGATGTCTGGGAGCTCCCAGCTACAGGCAGGAGACAAACCAGTGGCTTTATTGTCTCATCTCTCCTTCCAGAGAACACTGCATGGAACCCCTGTTCCCAAGCTGCACCTTGCCCATGTCAGACTCTTTCTCATTCTCTGCCTTTTTGGGGTCAGAAAAATTAATTCTAGTGAAATTAATTCTCTAGTGAAAAAGGAGGAAAAGGAAGTAACAAAATGGGTTTTGGCCAGGGATGGTAATACCCAGCTTTCTTCTGACTCTGGTGTTGGTGCAGTGGCTACTGTTTCAGGGGGTTTTGTAGGGTTTCTGTGAGTTGGGACTGGTAGGGCCAGGCTCTGTCCCCACTGCAGAGCACCTCCACGCTGAGCTGCTGTCAGGGTTTGGAAGCAGCACAGAGCAGGGGCTCTCTGGCTGCTCCAGTGGCCTGGCTCACATGCTGACAGCTCAGCGTGGGCCCTTGGAGCATCGGTAGCACGGGGGCCTGGCAGCCTGGTGGTGGTACTGCTGCTTCTGCTGCTGCTGCTGCTGTTGGGTGCCTGCACCCCCTGGACAGGCACCTTCAGTGCCTTTGGTTCTGTCTCCTGTCTCTAGGTGAAGATAATGACCGAGAAGGAGCTCCTGGCTGTGGCCTGTGAGCAATTCTTGGGGAAGAACGTGCAGGAGGTGAAGAACGTGGTCCTGCAGACACTGGAGGGACACCTGCGCTCCATCCTAGGTGGGGAGGGGCTCATCCCCTGGAGGCATCTCGAGTGGCTTTGTCCCTTCTCAGCTGGCTGGTCCCAGCAGTATCGCTGCCACCACACAGCCACAGGGGACCCTCCTCTGCTGCCTGCAGAGGGGGCATCTCCCCTCCAGCAGCTCCTTCTCTGTGGCTGGGCCTTGTGATAAATGAGTTTTTGGTGCCTGCAGTGTGAGATGTCTGAGTCCCCAAGGGCCACAGGTAGCACATGTGGGTGGTGGTTGCACTTGTGAGACTGAGATGTTGCTGCCACCGCCGTGGCGGAGGATTACACCCTTGTGCAGACCTGAAGAGATTAGGGGTAGCAAGGATGTTGCTGAGCTTAGACCCACATTTTTGTGCGTTACCTATTCCAAATAAAGTGCTTCACCTTCCTCCCCTCTCCAGGTACCCTGACAGTGGAGCAGATCTACCAGGACAGAGACCAGTTTGCCAAGCTGGTGCGGGAGGTGGCAGCTCCCGACGTGGGTCGCATGGGGATCGAGATCCTGAGTTTCACCATCAAGGTAGGCCCAGGTGTTGGGCATTGCCCTCTGGGCAGAGCTGTAGGAGCAGCAGGAGAGAGGACAGAGCCTGGCCCTGACCCCCCTGTTCAGCTGGAAGGCTCGGGCTGACAGCCTGTCCCAGCACTCCGGGAGTTTCCATGACAGCCGCCACAGCATGTCCTGTATCCAGGCAGCTGGGCCAAGAGCACCCGGGTAGCTGCCTCTGTAAACAGGCTCGTGGAGGGAGCTGGCTGATAACCCAGCCTCCTGGGAGTGAGGGAAGATGTCGGATGGCCGCCTTCTCCCTGCCCTCCCTGTTTGTTTGTTTGGCTGACATGACGTGTTCTGACCCTGGCCTGACTGCACTGAGCCTCAATGGGAAAAGGAGCAAGATGGAGTCACTTATTTGAAGTGGTTATGACTTATCTCCCCTCCCCAGGATGTCTATGATAAGGTGGATTACCTGAGCTCTCTGGGGAAGACTCAGATTGCAGCTGTCCAAAGGGATGCAGACATTGGAGTGGCAGAAGCCGAGCGGGATGCTGGCATTCGGGTGAGTCCGGAGATGTGCTGGGCTTCCCTGGAGCAGCCTTGTCTGCTCCAACTGCATGCCCTGAAGCTCTGCTCTCTGTTCCCTCTCTGCAGGAGGCAGAGTGCAAGAAAGAAATGCTGGATGTCAAATTCATGGCAGATACCAAAATAGCAGATTCCAAACGGGCTTTTGAGTTGCAGAAAGCTGCCTTCACTGAGGAGGTCAACATTAAGGTGAGAGTATCCCACAGCACACTGCTGTTCCCTGGAGGGTCTGTGATGGTGTTGGTGGCTCTGGGACTTGTCAGCTTCCTCCTCCTGCATCTGTTAGGGGAGCTGTAGATGAAGAACCCAGGTCTGTGTGTCACTGTGAACTCCTCTCTTGTTTGCAGCAATTTGGTGGGACTTGGAGAAGAGGAAAGGATGGGGAGGGTTGAACCTGAAGCTGGTTGGGCTTAAGTGCTGTGGGAAGAGCATCACTGGGATGTCACTGCTGGGAAAAGGTTCAACAGCAGGAGTTGTGTCTGGTTTGGGGGTCCTTATGTCTGTGTACAGGAGTTCATGGCCCAGACCCCTCTTCTCCTGTCCCCCACGTGCAGACTGCAGAGGCCCAGCTGGCCTACGAGCTCCAGAGCGCCCGGGAGCAGCAGAAGATCCGTCAGGAGGAGATTGAAATCGAGGTGGTGGAGCGCAAGAAGCAGATTGAGGTGGAGGAGAAGGAGGTGGCCCGCATGGAGAAGGAGCTGATGGCCACCGTGAAGCAGCCGGCCGAGGCCGAAGCCTATCGCATCCAGCAGATCGCCGAGGGAGAGAAGTGAGTGAGCCCCTGCCCTGGGCTGGGCAGGTGGGGGCACAGGGCTGCCCTGAGCCCCAGCTCCTGCGCTCTCTGCGGGATCCAGGCAGCTGCAGGGCTGCATTTCCCTTTCCAGGATGAAGCAAATCCTCCTTGCTCAGGCGGAGGCAGAAAAGATCCGCAAGATCGGAGAGGCCGAGGCCTTTGTGATCGAGGCTGTTGGGAGGGCAGAGGCTGAGGGGTTGAAGCTGAAAGCAGAAGCGCTCCAGAAGTATGGAGAAGCTGCCCAGTTGGCTCTAGTGCTGGATGCACTGCCTGAGGTGAGGAGGGGGCAGCTTTCCCCTGCTCCAGGTGGGCTGGGGGAGTTCCCAGACAGGACCAGGCCTCCTGGGGGCACAGCGAGGCCCCGTAGGGACCTTTCCCGGTGAGCTGCTGAGCAGTTCCTTGACTCTCTGCTCACCCTGCTTCCCCAGATTGCTGCCAAAGTGTCTGCTCCCCTCTCCAAAGTGGATGAGATCGTCATTCTCAGTGGAGAGAACAACAGCACCATGTCAGATGTGAACCGTCTCCTGGCTGAGGTCCCTGCCTCCGTGCGTGCCATCACTGGTGTGGATCTCACAAAGGTAAGCTGGGCATTGCCAGCTGCTCTTAGGGCACAGGGGCTTGCCTGGAAGCTTTCAGCCTCCCAGGGAGCCTCTCCTTCCCCAGCCCTGACCACCACAGAGTGCAGGTAGTGCCCTGCCTCCTCCTCCTGCGGCTCTAACAGCTTCTCTCTTCCCTTCCTGCAGCTTTCTCTGTTCCAGAAAGCCACCGAGGCCAAGAATTGAGGCTGGCCAACCCAAAGCTAGTGAAGATCATTCCCTGTTATGCACTCAGACATCAACTGCCTTCTACACGTGGGAATTCCTTTTATATCAAAGACAATCCGAGTTTCATTTGTAACTGGTGCCTTATTTTGTAGGGCCAGAAAGATGCATGTCCTGTCTGCTGCTCTTTTTATTCCAAGGCTAAGAGAGGATTTATTTTCTAATTAACCTTGTGTTGTCTCAGGCCAATCCCATCCCCAGTTATGACTGGCAGCTTGTCTGGTTTTGCAGTCCCAGTGCCTTGCTGTTCTCTGCCCTGGGGTGAACACCTGGGACTTGGAGCAGAGGCTTGGGATGGGGGGTTTTAGGAAGAGAACCACGACCTCTCTGCCCTGGGCTCCTTGCCCTCTCTCAGTGACCCTCCCAGGCCCTGTCCCAGCGCTGCCTCTGCCCACAGCTGTGCCTGTGGCTGGCTCTCCCTGTCCCTGTGTCTCACCCCCAGGGCCCCCACAGTGCCAGCAGCCCTGCCCAGGCTGGCTGGGTGGCAGTCAAGCCCCCAGGAAGGTGACAATCCAGTACTAGCAGTGGGTGCTGCCCTCTCCCATGCTTGGGGAATTTTCCTCATAAGATCTGAAGCAGGGAGAGCTCCAGGGGACAGAGGGAACCCAGCTCAGCCCTGGTGAGATCTCACCACACGAATACCAAAAAGTATCTCTGTGCCAAAGCCACCCATCCCCTGAGAGGGCAGTGAAGCCGCTGTGGCTACTGTCCCCAGCTGCTGTGGCACGTCCTGACCCTACAACTGCTCAAGCAGAGTGGTGGTCAGAGATGGTGGGGGACCAGCAGGACACTGAGGTGGGGACAGGCTCCTCCAGCACAGCCTGTACAGCTGCCCTGCCTCCCTCCCCCTGCCTCTTATGGCCAGTGGCTTTGCTGCCTTGTGACAATGTGAAAGAGATTGTCCCCCGTGTGTGCCCATCCTCCCCACCGTGCCCCCAGAGCCCCGTGCTGGCCCGTGCCCCTTCCCTGCCTGTCTCAATGCCTGTGTCCAGTGTGTGCAGTCAGCCTGGTACTGCTGGGAGTGGTGGCCTTTGGGGTCCGGCACCCGCAGCTCAGTGTCCCCACCCCGTGCCATAGGGCGGCTGCAGCTCCCTCCCGGCAGAGTCCTTTGCCAGGAGTGACCCATGGCGGGTGCTGGGTGCTGCCGGGTGCCGCCGGGGCGGGGGGAGCGGCGTTATCGGCGTTATCAGCGTTATCAGCCCCCGGCTTGCGCTGGCCCGGGGGCGGCGGGCGCGGATCTGGCGCTGGCCGGGCAGGCGGGCCGGGCCCTATCTGCATGTGCCTGCGCCCGCCACGCCGCTGCTGTGAGATAATAAACCCTTGTCACCTCCCGCCTGGGCTCTGTCTCGTCTCTCACGCCCGTCTGTCCCGCCCCAGCCCCGCTGCCTGTGTGTCCAGCCGGGGCTTGGGGTGGCCAGGGGCTGCTGGCCCGGGAGTGTTCCCGCTGGGATGGGGAACAGAGGGTGCAGGGAGGTGAGATCCTGGCTCACGCTGCTCCTTCAAGGCTCCTGGGAGCTGGTGGCTTCCCCGTGGTCACCGTGTCCCCATGGACTCTGTGTCCCAGCCCTCCGTGGGAGTAGAGCCTTGTCCTGCTCCCAAAGGGATGAGTGTGGAGGCAGAGGCACCGAGTGAACTCCACTGCATGGCCAATGCTACCCAGGGGGTTACCACTGCAGGGGCACCCCAAAGAGTGGCACCCCGGGGGCTGGAGAAGGGCTGACAGGTGCTGAAGGAGCTGTGTCACAGCAGCCAGGCTGGTGGCAGCAGCTCATGTCCCCCTGCCCTGCCAGCAAAGCCCGGTCCAGCCCCACATACCTTTCCCTTCCCTGAGGGACAGCGGGGTGGTTCTGGGGTTACCTGTCCTGCTCAGTGTCACCCTGCAGGCAGTGACAGTGACAGCCAGCATGGGGCTGGCATTGGGGGGCTTTGCTGCACTGCCCTCCCTGGGGAAAATGGTTCCTTCGTGCCCTCCAGACCCTCCATGTCCCCCCAAACCCATGGCAGGACAACAGGCCCTGTCCTATGTGTCCTGCAGGGTGGCCCTGCAGATAGGCAGGGTGGGGACAGCTCTGCAGCTCCCAGTGCCTCCTTATCTGGAGCCAGACACGCTGCCCTGGGGCAGCATGGCTGCTGGGAGGGCTGTGGCACACGGGGGTCTCCTGTGGCCCTGTGGTACCAGCCTGGGGGACACTCAGGCCCCCTCTGTCACTGTGGGGTACCCTCCAGTACTGAGCAGGTAGCAGGGCTGGCAGGCACCAGCCAGCATGGAGATAATCCCATAGGGATAATCCCATGGGACTCACCTGGAGCTGGCAGGGCTTGGGGGACTCTGGGACACTTTGCCTATGTCACTGCTCTGTGTGCTGTGCTGCATGTGCCAGCTTGGGGAACATCACAGGCTCCAGGACATCTCTGGGTCACAAGAGGGGCCAAAACAAGGAGGTCCCTCGCAGCCCCCAAATCCCCATAACCTCGTGCACTGGGACAGGCTCAGACCAGGGCTTGACCCTGTGCCCCCTCCTGCCGGGAACTGTCTGCCCAGGCCAGGGGCTGTGGGCCATGCTGCCCCTGTTCCTGTCGCCCAGAGGTGACAGCGGGACTAGGGACACCTTGTGTGGCAGGGCAGGGTCCCTGATAGCCCGAGGCTGCTGCTTATCGGTCCCGGTCCCGGTCCCGCAGGGGATTATCACCTCCCCCCAGCCGATTTCCAGGAATGCCAGCCTGTCCTGGTGAAAACAACCCGGCACAATGGCACAGCCCTGGCTGCAGGATGTGGCCCTGGGGGGACAGACAGGGCTGGGGGACACAAATGACCAGGGTCATGCACGGGCAGGTGACATTCATGGTCAGGGGGTGGAGCCATTTGGGGACATGCTCCATGTGGTCAGGGGATAAGTATGACCAGGGTAGTGTGGAATGAGGGACACAGCCCTCTTGGGGACACTCGCAGTCAGGAGGGGCACCCCACGGGGGGATGCATCTGGGGGTTACATCCCTCCGGGGGACACACATGGCCAGGGGAGCGCGTCCTTTGGGGACACCTAACTGGGGGATACATCCCTCAAAGGGTCACATCCCCCTGGGAGGGGGAATGTATCCCCTAAAGGCAGGAGGGCAAATCCTTTTTTTGGGGACACACTGCTAGGGGTCATGTCCCTCAGGAGGGCAAATAGGGCCAGGGGCACAGCACTACAGAGGTCACCCACCCCAGGGGGACACAGGCTCCGTGCACACACGTGTACCCTGTACCTGACCTGAGGGTGCCTGTGTAGGGTGACCCTCCACTCCCAGATGTCCCTCCTGGGCCCCGTCCCCACGGGCTGCCACCCTGCCCTGTCCAACACCACTGTCCAGCAACTGGGAACCAGTTTGCAGAGGAGAGCTCCCAGTTCAGGGTCTATGGGAAGGGATAATCCTGGTGACCACAGGATGATGGGGTATTTGTGGGGCCACCCTGAAGTGGAAGACACAAGGGGTGGCCCCTTGCAAGCCCCACATCCCCCCATGGACAATGCCAGGCTGGGTGGGGGGAGCTGCTTGGGGCGGTGCCCCGTTGGGCATGAAGGGGTTAAGGCCCCATCCAGCTGTGCAGTGCAGATGTGAGATATGCAGATGAGGCAGAGCAGGTTTTATAAGGCGGGTGCAGATCCAGCACCCCACAAAGCCCCAGTGCCACCCCTATAGGTAGGTGCCACCACCTGGGGAGCTGCTGTTCTGCTCGGGGAGGGTGGGATTGGGGGAGACAAAGGTGGGGTTTTGGGGACCTCTGTCCTGCTCTGAGATGGTGGATATGGGATAAAAGGAGGGCTTAGGGGGATGATGTGGTGGGGAGGCGATTGGAAGCCTTCAATCCCACTCTGGGGCAGCAGGACTGGGGGGCAAAGATGAGGTAGGAGCGTGTTGGGGTTAGGGGGTGATTGAGAACCTCTGCTCTTCTCCAGGGTAGTGGGAATGGGGTGACAAGGAGGGATTAGGGGGGGTACCTGGGTAGGAAAACCACTGAGAGCTGCTTTCCTGCTCTGGGGTGGTGGAACTGGGAGGAATGAAGAGCAGGTAGGGAGGTGCTGGGGCAGGGAGGCCTCCAGGAGGCTCAGGAGGCAGCGGGGCAGGGGGACAGGGTTGAGTGAGGGTGACACCGGGGTGGGAACGGGCTGTGCTCCCTAACCACGCTGTCCCCTGCAGGCTCTGCTCTCCCCTCCACGCTGTCCCGGGCAGGATATCATCGTATACTGTAAGTTGGCTATGAGACACTACAGTATAGATGATGTACTCCCCGGGCTGCATCGACCTCCTCCCGCCGCTACCGACCGGCACCGCGGCCCGGGGCACCGGGGATGCGCGACACGGGCTGGGGAGGGCGTGGGCTGGGGAGGGCGTGGGCTGGGGAGGGAGGTGGGATGGGGCATCCCGGGGTGTGTGAAGATCCGGACACAGCCAGGGACCCACGGCCGGCGGGGAAACCGTTACCATTACTGAGTTTAGTAATGGTAACGGTTCTGCCGACGGCCGGGCACGCGGCACGGAACGGCACGGGAATGGCACGGCGTGGACACAGTGATGGGCACGGGCACAGCACAATAAAGAGAGTTACAGAACCGTGGCTCCGTCTCTCCTTCCTCACCACATCCTCCGGGGGTTCCAGGCCTGGTGGAACTGAGCAACTCAGGGGCTCAAGGGTGCATTGGGGTGTGACAGGGAATTTCGGGTGCATTCAGGCATAGAGGGGCACAGGGGGACTTTGGGGCAGGGCTCTGTGGTGCAGGGGACACAGGAGTGCACTGTGGGGTGTTGCAGGGGGCACTGGGGAGAACTGGGAGGCACTGGGGTGTGTTGGGGTGGGCTGGAAGACTTGAGGAGTATTGAGGTGTAGTGTAGGGGGAGTACTGGGATGCACGGGGTTGTATAGAAGAGAATGCTGGGGATGCTGGGGAAGACGGGGCTGTAATCACATGCAAGGGATGTGTTGTGGGGGGCACTGGGTATCCTGGGGTGCACTGGGATGGACTGGAGAGGGTTGTAGGGAGCACTAGGGCAAACTGTTTGGTGTTGTAGAAGGCACTGGGGCTCACTGGGCTGTGTGATGGGGAGCACTGGGAGCACTGGGAGCGCTGGGCTGTGTGACAGGGAGCTCTAGGAGCACTGGAGGTACTGGGGCCACTGGGGGAATGGCACCGGGGGCACTGGGGGGGCACTGTGAACACGGGGAGCACTGAGGGCACTGTGAACACACGGAGCACTGCGGGCACTGTGAACACACGGAGCACTGCGGGCACTGTGAACACGGGGAGCACTGGGGGGGCACTGTGAACACGGA
>VZUI01030255.1:0-11637 GCA_013401135.1 Cettia cetti | reverse complement strand
AGAAAAAGAAAAAGAAAAAGAAAAAGAAAAAGAAAAAGAAAAAGAAAAAGAAAAAGAAAAAGAAAAAGAAAAAAGAAAAAAGAAAAAAGAAAAAGAGAAAGAAAGGGAACTGTGCTGCAGCAAGGCTTCAGCTTGTGTTCAGCCTAATTAATGCATTGAGACCCATGGACAGCCTATTATTAGCATTTTTCAAAACAGCCTGTCAAGCCACCGTCTTTGGGTGACCTTTTCAAATAATGCCACCAGCAAGAGAGCCAGACTGGCCCTTTGTCACAGCGAGATAACCGTGTCTCTGGGGCAGCTTGGGGTTCGTGTCTGTGCGGGGCTGGCTGCTGCTCCGATGGCAATTTGTTCGGGAGGAGAAAGGGTCAGCGTGGGAGGAAAGGCAGCTTTGGAAAGCAGAGCCCTGAGCAGCTCCCTTCAGGCTTTTGAGAAGGAAATCGGAGATCCATGAGAGGTTCCAGCAGAGCCTCTCTCCCAGGATGGGAAAAGGATGATCAGTCACACGGGAGAATGCTTTGAAGTCTGAAAATAGCTGGCACGGTTGGGGGCTTCCCCTTGAGGCAGCTCGAATTAGCAATGCACCCAAACTCTGTCTGCCTCCTTGAGAAAGTTGTTATCACACATCTGCTCTGACATGAAAGGGTTTGGGGCATGTGCCTCCTGCGAGGTGTGCACAGCCAGCCTGCAATCCACACACACACCCTCCTGGACCTCTGGACAGGGAAATAATGCAGTGATCACACTCCTGCTTGGAAAAACAAGAGCAAATGTGTGAATATCTTCAAGCCCAGACTGGCTGTGTACTCCAGAAAATGAAAATGGAGTTTTGATCTCAAAGCGACTGACGTAAGTGAAAACAAATGAAATTTAAAAGAGGGAATACAAGCAAGGACAAAAAGGGTTTGTATGTGGAAAAAATACTTTATCACCTCTTATCCCAAAATAGGCTCTGAGAACACAGCACACTGAAATGAGCCAGAAGAAAAGCTCTCTCTGCCCGAGCCAGCAGGAGTTGCCATCTCATGATGAAAGGGGCTTTTCCTGTCCCTGCATCCCTCACCCCAGAAGAAACACATGGATAACACTGCCTTGGCCAGTTTGAGCCACTCAGGCCATGAGAAGCTCACGGGGGCTGTGAGGATCTCTGCAGATGAAGCTGCCAGCCCCAGGACTTTGATTGGGAGCCAAACACACCCTGGCTCAGAGCTGCTGTCAGGAAAGTCTGATACCAGCAGGGTTTGCAGAGGCTGACTGCCAGTTTGGTGGATCAATAGGAATGATTCAACCAGTCCTGGCTTGTCCTGAATGGAAGGTCTTTGCAACCACTTCATGGCCACAAAGCCAGGCTGAGACTGTGCCAGGGTGTCCCAGAGGATCATCCATTGGTTTGGAGCCCTTTGAGGATGGTCGTGGTGTAAGTGACAACTTGCAGGACACATGGGGTGTGCTGAGCTATGGGTTGCTGCTGCTGGAAATGGGGTCAGCTTTCTGTTTCAGCCTGGCATGGGCTGGTTGGAATCACTGAACCCTAAACTTGGAAAAGACCTCTAAGGTCATCAACCATTAACCCAGCACTGCCAAGGCAACCTCTAAACCATGCCCCAAGTGCCACATTCCCATGGCTTTTAAATCCCTCCAGGGATGCTGATTTTGTTGCCTGGGCAGACAGATCTGAAGACTGGTAATATTTTTTGTGATTTTTTTTCCCTAATATCCAATTTAACCCTCCCCTGCTGTAACTTAAAGCCAGCTCCTCTTGTCCTTTCACTTTTTACCAAGGAGAAGAGCCCAACCCTGACTACAATCCGTTCTCAGGGAGTTGTGCAGAGCCAGAAGGTTCCCCCTGAGCCTCCTTTTCTCCAGGCTGAGCCCTCCCAGCTCCCTCAGCCTCTTCTCCTCAGATGTGCTCCAGATCAAGGCAAACACTTTTGATGAGAAGTTTAAATTTCTCACTGAAAATTCAGCCTTTTCAGTGGAA
This sequence comes from Cettia cetti, assembly GCA_013401135.1. Taxonomy (NCBI): domain Eukaryota; kingdom Metazoa; phylum Chordata; class Aves; order Passeriformes; family Sylviidae; genus Cettia; species Cettia cetti. Next base: position 9,656 of record VZUI01030255.1, on the reverse strand, counting down.
ACAACAGTTCCTTTTCCCACTTCCACATTTCTGACAGCATTCCTTTCAAACTCAAAACCACATTGAAGTAACAACAATAAAAATGACCAAGAACTTCAGCATTAACTTTGAGATGCTGCAAAAAACCTTCAAGTTCCAGAGCATGCAAAGCTTCCACAGCCTGAAACTCAGTCCTGTTCATATTTTGGTCAGCAAGATGCAAGCAAAGAGGTGGAAAAAGTTGTGGTTCCTCACCAGAAGGAATGACCTCGCAGACAATTTCTCCTTGTGCTGTTACAGGTTATTAAAATGCCTGAGGACAAGTACCCAAAGCCATCAGCTCTTTCCATCAGTGGGATTTAAATCCAGCTGTGAGCAGCTGGCAGGGCAAGGGCAGGGGTTATTCCCCCTATTTTCTATGTCTTATCCATTCAATGCAAGCAAACAGCAGCTCTACCATGGGACTTTTGGATTTGGGGGCCACCCTGGGCCAGGATTTTGCAGTGCCAGGGACTTTTGGGGTTCAGAATTAAAATTTAAGTCGCCACAGAGACTTAAAACCAGCTTTAAAAACTTTGTGATTGCTCAGGAACGGTGTTAAAATGAATGGGGGACTCACACCATGGAAGAACTGCCCCAAGTGAAAATAGGACTGGTGATTCCACATGCACCACACTGAATCCAGAGTTCTGCACCCCTTGCCTGCCTTTGTGTTACTTCCATGAGGATAAATAATGTCAGGGGGAATTAGGTTTTTGTTAAAAATGAATAAATGCATGATTTCTGTGTGAAATCTGGAAAGCTGGAAAATGTGAGACAATTTCATCAACTAGAGATTAGAAAAAAACCCAAGAAAAATAATTCAAAATGCAAAGAGAGAAAAACAAACAAACAAACAAACAACAACAACAAAAACCCACAACCAACCCCCCCCCATAAAAATAATAAAAAAAAAACCACAAGGAAAAGAAAGAGTTGATTTTACATTACATGCCATGCTTACACAGTCAATAATTTTCCCTTATTGAATTTGAAGTGCTCCCACAGGATTTAATTCATCTCACTGATTTTTTTTTTTTTTTAATATGATGTGATTGCCTGGATTTTGTGCTTTCTCTTTCGATTCACTTAGATTGCTGTCACTTAGGAGAAGATCTCTGGTATCTCAAATATCTTGAATGGTTCCCACCAGCCTGTCTTGCTACACAGGGCACAGTCAGATGCACCATCATTTCAGGAAATTCAGGCATTGGCAGAGAAAAATAGAAAGTTTCCCAGACTGTCAATGTGAATATTCTTCCAGAATTGGAACAGAATCTAATGAACAAAATTAATTTTGAGAGTTGAAAATGGCTAATATTGTACTTAATCCATTTTTTTAGCATCTTTTCACTTCTGCCTTTGGGCATGAAGGAGAAGTAAAATCTGCCTCCCTGATCACAATTTCTGCTGTGACTCTGACCAGAGTGGAAAAAACCCTGTGATAAAAATCTTGTGATGAAATCTCTCTGATAAAAACTCTGTGATAAAAATCCTGTGAAAAACTGTCAATCCTTGCCCAGCTGGGGAGGTGGGAGAGCACAGCCACTTGGAAATGTGCCATGAAAACAATTCTGCAAAAGAAAATATAGTTTCTGGAAAAATATTTCCATCAAAACACACCCCACCTCACGTGGTTGAGGATCTTCATCTCCCACAAATTTGATCTCCATAATAAAAGCCAAATTTGAATAATATTTTGATGTTAGAGGAGTTCCTGTGCTTGGCCCTAAGAAGACCTAACACTGTCATTCCACCCATCCCATTTACTCACTACCCCCCTTTCCTCTTCCCTCACACCATCTCCCCTAATCCTCCCCTTTCATCCACGTGAAGAACTTTCATGTGTTGCTCACTGCCCTCTTCCAAGCTTCCTCTATTTCCCCCCCACCCCTTCTAATTATCTCTCCTCTCTGTCCTTAATCTGCAGAACTTCTTTGAGAGAAATACACGTGAGCTGCTGTTGGAGGCTGGGCAGAGGGAGCTGAGGGCTGCCTGCTAAATGACAATAATCTCCAAACACCATCTGTGACCCACAGATAATTGCAGAGGTGGATGCAGCCAGCAGCCCGTCTCCAGGCAGGGGCTCTGTGTATCCTTATTTAATGCTCTTTCCTTTCTTCCCCTTCTCTTTGTAGCCTCTCTGGGCTCTCTGATACCTGCTATTTCCTCTGAAATTTTCAGCTGGCTGGATAAAGCATCCATGACTTGTCAAGCTGCAGGCAGGGCAGAGAAATCTCACAGAGCTCCAGTCTCAGATCTCCCTTTGCTCCACCAACCATGGAATCACAGGATTGGAAGCGACCTTAAAGATCACCTGGTTCCAAAGGAGAGGGAGTGCTTTTCCCTCCCGGTTTCTTTGATGAGCAGGGGGAAATTGGCAGCTGCAAAGACTTGGTGATGTAAACTGAGTTATCTGAACCGCTCTGATAAACTCCCTGCCTGGCACGGCTGCAGATACAGAAACCACATGCCTGTGGCATGATGGCTTGTCCTCAAACCCTGACATTTGGGGACCACCCCCCCTGCAAAACCCCACGGGGAGGCAAAGAAAACAGAACCTTACCTTGTGTGGAGGCTTGGTTTAGATGAGGGCTGTTGATAACTTGTCTCCCCTGTGATAGAAATAGAAAGGAAAAAGGACATACTTATTGCTTTGCTGTGTTTCAGGAAGAACTTATTTCAGCTTCACAGATGAATGGGAGTCTGGTCCAGAGGCCACTGCAGACGGCCCCTGTGCCTGGCTCCACAGGTTGTGATGGCTTTAGCACATTTTGCCATGAGGTGTCCATAGCTGTCTCCACAGAAAGCTGGAATAACCCTTGGCTTCCCTCTGAGTTAAAGCAGAAATCTGCTGCCCACTCATTTGGAGCTTGCTCTATCCAACCCCTGTTCACTGATATCAGATTTCAGATCAGTGAGGGATGAGATATGAATGGTCCAACTGAGAAATAACAACTGCAGGATTATTTGAAGCAGAAAACCAGAGATATTGTCTGCCATAATTGTCCCAAGGATCATGGGTGTATGATATCCTTTGCTCAAGATTACATTCAAAAAACAGGCAGTGACTGTAACAGCAAATTAATCAGACAACTGTAGATATCATGAAATATTCAATGGTCCTTGTGGATATCCACTCAGGATATTCTATAATTCAAAGATTCTATGATTCCTGAGATGAAAGGAGCTCACAAGGATCATTGATCCATCTCCAGGCCCTGCACAGAGACCCCAAAAATCCCACCCTGATCCCCAGAGTGTTGTCCAAACACTCCTGGAGCTCTGGCAGCCTTGGGGCCATGCCCATTCCCTGGGGAGCTGTTCCAGTGCCCAACACCCTCTGGGGGAAGAACCTTTTCCCAATATCCAGAGTAAATCTCCTCTGACATAGCCCAGCTTTTCCCCTGGGTCCTGGCACTGGTCACAGGGAGCAGAGATTGCAGCTGCCCCTCCACTCTCCCTCAGGAGGAAACTGTAGACTGTGAAATTAAAAAGCAACAAGTTCCTGCAGCTCTTCTGGGCACAATTTTAAAATGTTGACTTTGTCCCTGGTTTGGCCCTGATGCTGGAACTGGCAAATTGTCCATAGATCATTCCAAAAGAGCTGGGATGGAACCACTTTGTTTTGGGGGATAACAGTTTGAAACTGGCCTTCACCCACCTTACCGTGCCTATGGTGGGTGTTCCACCACACCAGGTATTTTTATACACATGCAAAAGTGGTGAAATACAGGCACAGAACTATAAACACCTCGTGTTTTCGGCCTGCACCACCCTTTGACCCCAACTTGGCAGCTGTGTGGCATAGGAGAGCTGCTCGTCTGCTGCCATTTCTCATCTAAATGGAAGAAATTTGGATTTCCCTTGACAAGTGAGAGCTGAGTGCCTGTGGCAAAAAATAACAAATGGCAGGTCAGTGATACTGTATTTGTGCTGAGAGTGGCTCCTCTCCAGTGAGATGGGCAGAACGAAATTTAGGAAAGTAACACCTTCTTGGTCAATCTGACATCTGCTGTCATGAAAACTGGACAGAAAACCCACGGGAGAACTCAGAAATGAAAGTAAAGGAGTGAAAAACATCTCCAGCTGTCACAAGAAGCAATGATGGGCAATTCCTCCCCTCTCCCAGGGCTCGAGATGGTTTTCACATGAGGCTTACACCTCGAATTTCTCCTGTGCTGGCTGCAGTGCTGGCAGGGGCAAGGAAAGACAAAACAACTTCATGTCCTTTGGACAGCAACAGAGACGAAGTGACTTACAAAGTTTAAACAAGAACTTTGTCATTTGAGGTCTCCTAAATCCTGCCCCGGTTCCTTCCTGCTCTGTGTCCATGCCAGCAGAGGCTGAGGGAATGCAAAGGGAGCAACAAATGCCCAGCATTTGTGATCCTCAGCTCACCCCACACAGACTGGCTGCAGACCCTCTTTGCTGAACCCGCTGAGGACTCACAGTGGTGAAGTTTCCATTGTGGTTTGCAACTTTGAATCTTAGCCTGAATCTGACCCATCTTGCAAGTCAGCAACATCAGCTTGGGTTTCAAAGTGCTGATGAGAAGATATTTCAAAGTACCAACACACAGTGGTTTTTAGGGGTTTTAAATATATAGAAGTTCCTCTGAGCCCCTCCCAACCTTGTCCAAAAGGGATCAGCTGGGAGGACCAGGTTGCCCAGAAAAGCTGTGGCTGCCCTGGATCCCTGTCAGTATCCAGGGCTTGGAGCAACCTGTGGAAGGTGTCCCTGCCCATGGCAGGGAGTGGAACTGGATGGGCTTTCAGGTTCTTTCCAACCCAAATAATTCTGTGATTCTAAATATTGCCTGCATCACTCCAGATACCAACTGAGGTGTGGGGGGAACCCAAAAGGACACAAACCTGCAGGCTTACCTTGGGTGGGGCAGGAGGAGGTTTGCCCTTGGTTTTTGGGTTGCCTCCAGAAGTGTGTTTCTCACTGGGCATCAGCTGATTTTTGCTGCCAAACAACCCCATCCTGGAAGGAAGAGCAGAAACTGGTTTTAATGAGACTGCTCTTGGGAAAAAATGCAGGCACTGTGGGACAAAGCAGTCTTTGCATTCATGAAGAACAAGCAGGAGAAGATCAGAATGCAGGATGATGGGACAGTGAAGAGAGGAGTCAAATCCCATCCTGTCTACAGTCCTCCTGCTACCTTGGACCTTGAGAGCCCCACAGTTTCTGTTCCCACAGGACTCTGGTGTTTCATACTTTGCAAATGAGGTTCAGACAGATGCTATAAGTAACCAAAAAAACCCAAAAAACAAACAAACAAAAAAAGAAAACCAACAAAAACAAAGAGGCTCCAATGAGTGCTTTGGATTTATCCCCTCTCCAGCCCAGAGATCCCCACCTGACACTGAACTTGCTCCAGAGCCGGGTGATGCCAGAAGGATGAAGACAGATTTATCAATAGCCCTGTGCTGAGCTGTTCAGCTGCACCAGGGCTTCAGGAGGGTCCCTGGCCCAAGAGTGAGTCACATCAGGCTGCTGAGAGCTTCCTGCAGCTCCCGTCCCTCCCACGCAGCGAGGGCAACGTGCAGATGTGGCCATGCACGGAACCAGTTCTGCCATTCCTCATGTTCCAGACTCACACTCCCTTTGTCCAGGAGGCCACAGCACCTCTTTGGCCCTTTGGAATACTGCAAGGAGCCTAAGGAATGTGCTGCAGCTTGCATCCATCCTGCCTGTAAAGTGTGGGCTGAGGGCTTGTCTCATCCCTCTGCAATGCTCTGGTACTTTTGATGTGCGCTGGGTCCTCACAAGGTGTGGTTCTTCCAGAAATCATGGATTAGGTTTCCCTATGTCCCATGGATATCTCAGACCTCCTGGACACTTCAAGGATCACTAGACACAAATGAATCAAACCCTTTCCATGGATCATCTGGTCTGCATTAGCATTTCCAAACTTGGTCTTGAGGACTGTTTGACTTTCATCCTAGAAATGTAATTTCAGCTCTGGTCAGGAATTCAAGGATAATAATGGGTCTGGGTAGCCAAAATGGCCAAACTCTGCTTGGAGCCCCAAAAATGAAGGAGCAGATGAAGCCAGCATTGCTGAAGTGCAGCACCCTGTGCCAAAGTCTGCCCCACCCCTGCTTTGAACCAAAGGATTTGGAAGGTGTGGGCAACGTGCCCAAAACCCCCAAAACTCAAACTCTGAATACTCATAGAGACACATTGACTCCTACTCTTGCCAAAATACCTCAAGGTCTGCGGTGATCATGGAGAATTAGGGACCTGAGCTCCAGGGTCACCCCCCAAATGTCAGCCTGGCACTGTCTTGGTAGTCAGATTCCAACCAGTGTGGTCAGAAGAGCTCCCAGCAAGGCAAACGCACAGGGAAATATATTCCAGTGAAAGCAACATTTTTTTTGCTTTCGAGCACGGATCTAATTTTTCAAAATCTGGGACTCTGAAATGAGGTTTCTAATGGAGCCATCACAGTATTTAAAGGTGTGGGTTTTTTTAATGTTTTCTCCCTTCTGCTTTATTTTTATTATCACTGATAAGGTGTGCAAAATAGAAGGAATTGGTGAAATATTTCAGGATAGCCTGATACACACTTTTCCCCCATCCAAAACTTTTTCATCTCTGAGATTTCCTTTGACCTGGGTTCACAGATGGCCTATCCATCTGTCCCCAGGCCTCAGCTCTGCTCCAGGCACTGACAGCATGGTTGGGGGGGGGGGGGGGGGGGGGGGGGGGGAGTTTCACCTATTAAATCAACCAGAGCAGCTCCCGCAGCAATTTCATTTTCATTTGGCAGCCTCCAGGTTGCACCCAGAGCTTGCTCTGCTTAGCAGATCTGGCGGTGCAATGGCACATGATTTATTAGGGGAACTTCTGCTCTTTCACTCATAATTTTGTGCCAGGATTTCAGATTCTGGATCATGGGGGGTTTTTGTCACAAGAGTGGCTGGAATTTTCTTTTTACTCAGGGAACAGCAAGGTATCATTTTAAGTGAAGGCTGGATGATGGATAAGTTTTAGCAATCACTCTTTACCAACTGTGAAAGACAGAAAATTCACCTACATGTTTGACATTGATTTGTTGTCCTTGTTATGGTCTCACTGGAAAATCCTGGGATCTTTGATATACTCTGCTCCCAAATAAGAGATAATTCATACAACTGCCACATTTTTGGCAGATTTAGGGAATGTGAGATACAGCACGAGTCAGCAATTTGCTTTGGCTGCCAGTCATGTCACAAAGATCATCTTATGAGAGGACTGACAGACCATCTACGGGACCATGGATGCTTCTTTTGGGGTTTTCAGTTGCTCTCGATGCGTGATGGCAACGGAAGATATTTGGGGCATCAAATCTTTCCTCCCACACATATCCTCCCTCTCCCCTTCCGCTCAGTGTCAGGCAATGTGATTCGTCCAATCACAAGGGCACCAGGTGCTCACATAATTATTGGAAAAATAATAAATAAAGAGGATGATGGTGATGATGGTTAGGTTGCGATGATTTTGGGGCCTGCAAAAGAATATAAAATGCTGTTGGAGATTGGACCCACTGGACCAACTGATCTTCCAAGGTGGAAGGCAGCTTCTGGATGGGTCTTCACTCTGGCAGGGACACCCGCAGGACATCCAGCCCAAAGATGGGGAACACTCACTTTTGGGTGGGTGAGTAAAAGCTCTCAGTTCAGGTAAGATACAGAGATAAATCCTAAATTAGCTCCATAGGTGCTTTGCAGTTGTGAATTCTGCAGGGCCAAAGACTGAAAATCTGTACATTTCTAGTTGAACTTGCTTACATTGCAATGCTTTAGTTGATCAAATCTGAGACTAAATGGAGTGAGCCACACATATTTCTTTGAGCAGTTTAGAAAGCGAGGAGTCTCATGACTCAACAGGAGAAACTACGGCCTGGTGACACTACAGCCATTGCAATAGATGATCGAGCTGCTATTTAGATATTCATTGGCAATACTTATTGTATTAGCTATAAATCAAATCATAATCATACACATCATCACTGTGTCCTACTTCTCCCACTGGGTCAAGAATCTTCTTTTGGTGACGGCACTGATGGGAAAGGCCTGGAGGAACATCAACCTCAGCAAGTCCTGCCAGGGGCTTGGGGCCATCCCAACTCCTCTGGCAGTGTTTTGATGCTTCAAGTTTTAGCTTTCATGTTTTTCAGACTCTGTGCTGCCTAGGAGTGCAGTTCTGAGCCTCATATTAAGTGCCAGTCAGCTCTCTTCACAGAGCAGGCAGACAAAACAAATCCTTTTCCTGCTAAAGAGCAAGGACAACGTTCAGGCCCAAAAGCACAAACAATGCTGGATTGAAGAGAGAAACAAGGAAGAGACCTCACAACCTGAAGCTGTAATTGGACAATTAAACCCTAGTATGCAAACGGATCAAAACTTTAAAAAATGTCAGACCTTGTGACCACTGGCCCATTTTGTGACCACCTTGAGAGTGGCCCTGGTCAGACTCTTGTCCTGCCCAACGTGTATCCTTTAAGACCTTTCAATAAATATAAACTTTATTCTCTAGCTCTGTCCAGTCTCTGTTTCAGGTCAGCCTTCCCAACCCTCACTTTGAGAGGAGTGGGGACCATGACTTGTCCTGTGGACTCTCGTGGGGACACTGAAGCCCCTCCTGCACCCTGCTGAGACTGGAAACACCTCTCTGCAGCCTTGCACAGGTTCAGCTTTGTCCCCAGGCACGTGTGGGAGACACAGCCGTGCAAAAGCAGCTCAGAGAGGGGAACAGCACAGCCCACCTCGAGTCAAGCCTCCCACAAAGGTCACTCACTCCCACCCACACACAGAAGGGGTTAGAACACCTCTGGGGATTCACAGTCCCTAAAAAATCCACCAGTTCCACCCTCCCAGTTGCCTCTGGCAGCCAACTCCACCATCCTTTGGGCCAGCAGGTGTTTTACCCAAAATAGGTCTGCAGACAACTGTTTTGGATACAAAGAGCTGCTGGTGAGCTCCTAGCCCACAGCTGGTGGACCCTTCAATTGCTAAAAAGTAATTTTGTTTTCTAAAATAAAGGCGGCTGAGTTGAGTGTACATCGTGCCAACGTGTTTCACTTCTGATTAATGCTTTTAAAAATTGTCTTCACAAGAAAAAACAAATTAGAACAGCCACTCAGAGCAGTTTTCCCACCCTGGATTTTTTTTTTGTTTGTTGGTTTTTTGGTTGGTTTTTTTTTTTGTTTTTTTTTTTGTTGTTGTTGTTGTTGTTGTTGTTGTTTTTTCCAGTGGAAAGGAGCGCTGGGGAGAGCACAGTAACTCAGAAATTCATGGAAATTTCCTTTTGTGAATTTATAGTTTTTCACATGTAAAAATATTGGGTTTATTTGATAACTAAGAGGGAGTAACATTTTTCCCTCACACCTCCAAATTAATAAAATAAGTTCCTTTTAAAGTGACCAAAAATCAAAGCAGAACAAGCAGAAAAAAAAAAATTAAAGCCAACACAGTTTTTTTCCATATCTCTCTTCATCAGGGATGATAGGACTGATAGAACGAGGGTTTAAACTAAAAGAGGGGAAATTTAGGTCTGATATACAGAAGAAATTCTTCCCTGTGAGGGTGGTGAGGCCCTGGCACAGGGTGCCCAGAGAAGCTGTGGCTGCCCCTGGATCCCTGGAA
>VZUI01030240.1:0-10094 GCA_013401135.1 Cettia cetti | reverse complement strand
TTATTATTATTATTATTATTATTATTATTATTATTATTATTATTATTATTATTATTATTATTATTATTATTATTAACCATAATAATAATAGTGTTTTACTTTGGTTTTAATTATTAAGCTGTTCTTTTCTGAACTTTTAAGTTTTACTTTTGATCCATCTCCACATTCCACTGGGATAGGGGGAAGAGATGAGGGTTGAATGAGTGGCCACACTGTGCCTAATTTCCAGCTGGACTTGAACCTCACCTCCAGTAAAAAATTCAGTCTATTTGTTTGCATTCTTCTGTAATATTTATAATGGAGGAAAACCTCCAACTTTTGAGCAGTAACAAGCACAGGTAGTAATAAACATGCTTGGAAATTATTAATCTTATTTATTAGATTCTTAGTAACTTGTACAGTGAATATAACGAAAAGAATATTTGGAAGGAAGTGGTATTTTAGACTGCTTACTAAAATGAAGTGTTGATGAATGGAGACATGTCATTCCTATCTTCCATTTTGATTTTTCTGAGTAGGACTATCGATATAATATACCTCTAGAACTAGCTTAATAACTTCCTGCATCCTGCTGGTATGTAAGCAGAAGCTGGATACCACTTAGCTTCCTTAGGACCTTCCCAGGTGATAACCAGTAAAGGAAAACCAAACCTACACATACCAAAGAATTCCATAGAGATTTCTACCAGACTCTTGGAAGATTCATGCAAAATTTACGAGTGGACATTGCCTGTAGGAACATGACAGGTCCTTAAAAGGACTTCTGTAGTAATTTTTCAGGTAACTATCTTTCCTATACTATGAGTACTTATTTATTTAAGTTCTCACTCGATTAGGCAGCTAGGATAAGGTCTGATCACCAGGTACACCAACACACCTCTGATTAGTTTGGTTCTTGTTTATAAAAAGTTTGTTTCATCATCATGTTCTTGGATGAAATGCTGGTTTTTTTTGGTGGAAATCTTCAGCCTAGGCAGTATCATTTTTCACAGCTTCTGACATAGTGAACAAAAAATCTATGAAAGCAGAACAGAGGCTGGCTTTCAAGGTATAGTACATAAAACATGTTTTAATATCAAATCATGGCTAGAAGTAACATTTTAAGATGTCCCTTTTGTCAGTCAGCTCCAGACAGCTTTCAAATGTATTCTAAAATGTATCTTGTTCTGGATAAACATTTTATGGCTGCATTTAAATTAGTCATTTGGGTCAAACACTTTTATAATGATAAATATAGATATAGCTGCTAACTCTACCTGTAATAAGTGATTTACATCTTGTCTTGGGGATACACTGATTTAGACTTTACTTAGAAAACCCAAAGAAAGGTAGAAAGTAAAACAATGTAGACCATAAAAATGTATAAACCAAATATCTAGAGATCCATTCACCACAACTGAAAAAAGGAATTCAAAATGTGATCACATTAGAGAAAGTATCTTTTGCAGATGCTGTATGGCACCATAAATAACCATACAAAAATGCAAAGTATTACTGAATCATCATACCCATGGTTAACAAAACAACATGGAAAAAAGCCTAGGATATGATGGACTCTGGTAAATAATTCAAATTATATTAATTTTTTTTTTTTTTTGTCACAATTTATGAAGACTGTTGACTGCTCTGGTGCCTTGCTGAACTCAGCATATAGCTGACGAGGAGTTAATTGAAACTAAATCCAAGGGAAAAAGAGGTTATATCTGCAGGCAGAAGAAACCCCCTAGGGAGCTTTCCATCATATTTGCTTCTTCATTTGAAGACGTGTCGCACAAATCATCAAAGCAGCCTTTGGTTTCTAGACTCCCCTCTGAACTTGGACTTATAAATAGCATGAACACCAGGGCTAAGAGACAACTTCTCGCTTTTTGTTTGGTGATGAAATGACCTTAATCATGTATACCTTCCTTATCTCATGAATTAATTATCGTGATGAAGCTTACTGAAGCCTGAACACAATAAATACCTACACCCACGGTTGTGCTCTTGGCAACAGCTCCTTATAGGAAGAACACTGAGTCACATTTAATGTTTCATCTAGTGTTTTTCCAGTTGTTGACTGAGCAGGGTCATAGTTACTCTGACCTTCAGAATTTAACTACCTAACTTCATGAGAAAGAGGGTAAGTCATGACATTTTTGGAGATTAAAATAAAATAATGGAATTCATTGATTGGAGACAGAAAAATTCCATAATATTAATCACTTTCTAATCCAAATGTGAAGCATAGTACTTTGAATTTCCTTAAAAAGAAAAAAAGTTTAAACTATATAAATATTTAAGTCAAGTTGACCTAAAAAGACCAGATTTTATGAATGTTAGTTTAATATAGGAAAATAATGGATTTTTTTTCCCCTCTGAATAATGAGAATGAAGACTACTGGCAGTATAAGTTAGGTTTGTGTAAAAAATATTTTGTAATACTTAAAAAGAATGAAAGAAACTAAGAAGTTCTGCTTCACTCCAAACTTTGTTTTTTGATCATTAGATCATTGAAAATCTGATGGTTTATGACACTTTTTTTTTCCCCCTCTGGGCATATCTAGCAAAAACAAAAGTTTAGGTCTACATGACCAAGTTTTAATGCTATGTGCTCCATTCCACACCAGAAATATGAAGCTGATCTCCCCTTCCACTTGCAACTTAGATGCTATCCTACTAGAATGGGATGCTGGAGACCCATTACAAAGATTAACTTTGTCTCATCTCTGAAACCTTTTCCTTCCTTACAGCAGCTCCCAGCTGGGCTATAAGAGATACTGGGTTGTTTGCACAACTAACACTGGAACTAATTTACTTCATATAAAATTATTTACAGACTAATATTAAAAGAAATTATTGAGACAGTGAGAAAAATTGGTCAAAGGACTTCTTTTGAATTAAAGAAGTAGAGAAGATGAGAATCTATTGATTAATTAGGCATTCTAGGGATACTTCCGTTCATCAAAATAATTCCAGTTCTACATGAATAAAATTTAATGTTTTGCAGCAACAGCAATTAACTACTTCAATTTTTATTTTTTTTATTCTTTTATCTGTTAGTATCCAAAAACTACTTCATGAATTCCTCACAACCAGCAAGGTGTGCTTTGGTTTCGGTCTTTCTAACCAGTGTTCCAGTATAAGCTCAGTCAACCACTAATTTAATGATGACTGTACTCAAGGGGCTTCAGAGTCTCGGTTATAGTGGTTCTGGAGAGAGATCACCAATACTGCTGAGGTGATGACTTCCAAAATACTACATGAACCACTTCTTTCTACTGTGGTATTATGATTGTACTATTTCTACTAGTATTGTGATGTCAAGATCAGGAAAAGACAGCAAGATACATAAATGACATGGGCTCCGGACTTCATGGAATTCTGTTTGGTGGTGATAGTAAATTAGGAGGAGATTGGGAGGAGCTGTTGACTACCTTGAAGGCATAGAGGCCCTGCAGAGAGACCTCAACAAATTAGAGAGATGGGCAATCACCAACTATATGAAGTTTATTGAAGACAGGTTCTGGATTCTGTACCGGGGATGGGGCAACCCTGAGTGGACAGACAGGGGAATGTCAGCCTGGAAAGCAGTGCCATGAAAGGGACCTGAGGGTCCTGGTCAACAGAAAAATATGAATTAGCAGTGCCCTGGCAGCCAGGAGGGCCAACCCTGTCCTGGGGGCATCAGGCCCAGCACGGCCAGCTGGGCAAGGGAGGGGATTGTCCCCTCTGCTCTGAGCTGGGGCAGCCTCACCTCCAGGGCTGGGGGCAGTTTGGGTGCCACAATAAAAGGGAGTTATTAAACTATTAGAGAGGATCCAAAGGAGGGCACACGCAAGTATTGTGAAGGACCTTGAGGTGAAGCCATGTGAGGAGTGGCTGAGGTGACTTGGTCTGTTCAACCTGGAGGAGACTGAGGGGAGGCCTCATCGCAGTTTTAACTTCCTCATGAGGGGAAGAGGAGGAGTAGACACTGATCTCCTCTCTGGTGATCAGGGAATTGCATGAGGTTGCATCAAAAAATGTTTAAGTTGGATATTAGGAAAAGGTTCTTTACCCAGAGAGTGATTGGACACTGGAACAGGCTCCCCAATAATTGGTCACAGCACCAAGCCTGACAGAGTTCAGAAAGCATTTGGACAATGCTCTTGGGCACATGGTGGGACTCTTGGGGATGGTCCTATTCAGGACCAGGAGTTGGACTTTCATGATCCTTGTGGGTCCCTTTCAACTCAGAATATTCTCTGGTTCTGTGATTCTGTGATTTGGCTTCCCTGGTTTTCCAGCCATTTTTCTCCTCTGAAAAAAAATTAAGATCATAATGAATAAATTATCAGTTATTCTTATAAAAATGGTTATGTGTCTTGATTTAGAAGCTCCAGAAATCTTAAATAGCTATAGGTAAATTTCAATTTTATTTATTGCCTGTCTGCATCCAAAGCAGAGTTATTAAGGAAGGAATATCTCACAAGATCATTCACAGACTTTCTCATATATCACATGAGGCCATAAGAGAACAAGAGGTCATATTTTCACAAGCAGCTTTTCAGAAACTTGAGAAAGTTAACGGACAAAGCAAGAAAAGCTGATTTCCCAAGTTGGAAAAAAGCTTAACTAAAAGGTGACAAAAAGAAAAGGTTTAAACTTTATCCTCACTGAAATCTGTAGAAATCTTTAAGATACTTGTGAATGAAACCCTACTCTTGCTCCTAGAAGGGAGCTGTGGGAAGCATGCCCAGGACATGAAGGCCCCAGTGCTCACTTCAGCCCTAGTAAATTAATTTTCTTGGCAGCAATGTGGTAATTGTTCCCTCTTGTTAGCTTTTTAAACCATCCTTTGGGCAGGAAAAAACCAAACTAAAAGTCTGGTTCATTGCTAGAGACCAAAATTCAAGCTATTTTGGAAGGAGAATATGCTGATACAGCAACAACACTGAATCCATCAGCTTCAGGAAAAAGTTTTGTTAACACAATTTGTGTATAGGAGCTAGAGTTGCAAAGGCTGCAGCTCACCTTTAACCTCTCTCTCTACCTATTGAAAGATGTGGTGTTCAGGTCACCTCTATCTTAGTCTTGCTGAATCAGTGACCCACAAACTGAACACATCCTCCGGGGTAAAAAATACATGAGCTTGCTCTTTAATCCATTTCCTTAGGGTAAATGCTTATTTTAAGTCTCTCCACTGCCTATTAACATTAGCAAAATTTGCTATATCTTCCCCATTAAAAAAAAAATAAAAAGAGAAAAAGAAGAAAAATTGGGCTAGAATGTAATGAAGACTTTATTATCCTGACACAGCAAAGTGTCCTTTTTGTTATTTTGTTTTAAAGAGTATAATCCCTTGCTATGCAATGGAAAGCACACAGATAATTAGTACACCTTTAATAATGCTTTAATTTACTGAGAAGGTAAAGTGGATGCTCTAGGAACACCCACAAAACACTCTGAGTTTGAAAGGTTTGCAGCAGGTTTGTGTTAGAATAGCTTACATTGATTTCATAGCGTCTAGAATAATGACCATTCTGTGGGTTTTTTTAAAATTCACAATCTATTTTATTAATTACTTAGTTTTAATTTCTTTAATATCCTACAAGAGTGCATGGTACTAGGAAGCATGCCAAATACCTTTCAAGTCAATTTTATACATTCTGCCTAAGAACTTACAATTTTCTGACCTTACCAGTCTATAAGAACTTAAATTTTCTGACGTTACCAGTCTATTTAGTGAGTCTATGTCTCTGTTCAGTAAATCATTCTTTTGAGTCATCATATGAAGTGTATAACTGCAGTGAACAAGCATTAAAGAATTCTGTGCTGTGCTTGAAGGTGATTGTGTGTCTTTAGAGACTTATATGTCCCCAGGTCCTGTTGTTTGCAGGAGAGACTGCTGCTTTTCAAAGTCACTGATTTGTACTTTCTGCCTGACTTCATTCGTATGGAGACACTCACACACACAATAAAACTTCTTCTGAGGACGAAAAAAACCCAGGGAAACAAAACTTAAGTACAAATACTTAAAAATCCAAGTAGCTCACAAAACTCATTACACTTCAACACAAAGAAGGTCATCATGCTAAGTCAACTAAAGTCTAAGATTTATGATACCATTTTCTGCCACCTACAGGTAAATAGTACTGACCTACTTTTGAACTTAGACATTGTCCTGTTTGTATTTGTTCATGTTAAAAATCTTGACTAACTTACAGGCAGAATATTTTGCTGTCAGAATTTAATAGCTTAAAGTGCTATTAAGCACAGCATCACTAACAATAACCAAACTGTGCCCGGTCAACTTTGCCACTCCTCCACCCTCTCTTCTGATATTCTCTGTCTCTTAAACCTATTATCATCCAGTATTAAAGCAAGGTGTTTTTCATTTTTTTTCTCAAAGTATTAAATAATTTTAAAAGAGGAATTAATTGATCATATTATACATTCAAAATGGGACACAAACCCATGAAACAATGACATTTAATCAAATGAGATACAATTATCAGATATTTAGTAAATTGGGAGTATTCTACTCTGTAATTTACCCAGTTCCTAGATGAAAAAAACCCTAGATTTCTAAAAGAATTTTAAATGTCCTCAATTCATGGAGGACATCTGGTAAGTTAAGACTATTTTAAGACTTGCTTGCAGAACAGCACTTTCTTCTGATTCAAACTTTTTCTGGAAACTTATGCAGCCCATGATTTTATTAGTGTACAACATTCCTTAAAATGTTTTGTTCTTAATATGATGCATCTATTAATTGACCAGCAGTTCCTGAGTTTCATTAAGGACTTATTCATAAAAATACAAGGTTTAAATGAAAAGAAAAAATTTTAGTAACTGTTGCTGTTGGACATGAAAATGAAGAGCTTGACTCCAGCTAGAAGAAAGGTCAGAAAGGCTTTATTTATAATTTCACACAGCCTTTTTGTAACATGCTGTGCTAAGGAACCTTATGATTGGTCCATAAAGACAACACTTCTCTTCATTGGTTAAATAATGGAAACAATACCTTTGAGAGGGTTGTTATGAGAACACATGGATTTGTCCTTGAGACAAGAAACTTTCCCAAGGGAAGAGAAAATCAGCAGCTAACAGGCTGAAAACTTCACAGACTCAGAAAATTAGACCCACAAGTAACTTGCAAGTTGCTGCCATGTCTGTATTCTTCATCGTCTGTGTTGAAACTAACAGTCAAAGTACAGTAGAAAAGATTTATTATTATAATTTCTTTTAAAAGGACAAACATTTCTTTTAAACAGCAAATCCCCTAAAATGGCCGATCTGTCAGAAAATAAATTTCATTACTTTCTCTATTGCCTGTAAAATGCCAGGAGAGTTTCAAACAAACCAGTAGGTGACAGTAAGGGCCATTGTGTTCTGTTCACCTAACTGGAGTGCCACAACAGACCACAGTATACTTTTGCATCAGAATACATACATTTTATATTTGAGTAGAGGAGAACCAGAAGATCTGTGGACCTACCTTTACTGCAATAAGTGGAATGACAGACTTTTAAAACAGTTAAGTAACTGTGCTAGTTTTGGTTGGGATGAAGTTAATTTTATTCATAGAATCTAGTATGGGATTCTGGTTTTGACTATTATGGAAACAGTGTTGATCACAAAGGGATGCTTTGGTTATTATTGAGCAACACTTACAAAGCCTTCAAAGAAAGGCATCAAATCCTTTCTACCTCTCACCTCACCCTACCAGTGAGAGCTGGGGGGTGCACAAGGAGCTAGGAGAGGACACAACCTGGACAGCCTGCCCCAAAAGACTAAAGGCCCTTATCATATGGGCCATATGATATGGCATTCCATATCATATGGCATCATGCTCAGCATATAAATCTGTGTGAAGAAAAATAATTAAGTGGGAGGGAACACACTTGGAGTGATGGCATTTGTCTTCCCAATTCACCATGATGTGTGACAGAGACTGACTTTCCTGGAGGTGGCTGAACACCTTTCTGACAATGGGAAGTAGTGGATGAATTCCTTGCTTTTCTATGCTGGCTTGTGTGGCATTTGCTTGACCTATTAAACTGTCTTTACTTCAACCCCTTCCCACCCATGAGTTTTCTCACTTTTTAATTCTCTCCCCCATCTCAATGGATTTAGAGGGAGTAAGTGACTTCATGGGGCTTACCTTCTGGCTGGGTTTAAGCCATAACAGCAGCTGCTCCATTTGTCAGTCAGAATGCAATTTATTATCAATGGAGGTCACAAAACATAATTCTGAATCAAATTTTGGACTATATTGTCTCAAAGGTCTCAAGCTTCAGTAACTTCAATGGCCATGATATTTCCTGTGCTCCCAAGTGAAGCTCAGAAACTGAGTGAAACATGTACTGAATAAAAAAAAAAAATAAAAAATCTAGGGGAAATAATATTGTATGTCCAGGTCTTTGAAGGCATTTTGGCTTTGCCATGATCTAGATGTCTTGTTGCCACAAGGTATGTATATTAGCCAAGATTTTTCAGAAGGCAGTTACTATACACAAGCCAGTGTTGAGTTGAAGAGAAAGAAGAGTTCCATCATTTGACTAGCCCTGGTTAGGCAGGAATCTTTCCTCGTTTTCACAATTGCAGTGGAAAATATCTATGTTTTAGATATATAACTTTTCTGGAGTAACACAATCAGATATCTGACAGTGCTTTAGGAAGATTCTGTCTTCAGGTTGTGTATTCAATACTTGCCAATGATTCAGGCTGCTGACAAAAGTGGTTTGGAGGATTGTGTAAGCTTCAGGTTGAGCTAAGCTCTGAACCACTTACTGACATAAGACAGCACTGACTTTGCATATGTCAGGCAGCAGAAGTGTGATTTCAAGCAGGAACAGGTGGCACAGAGGTATGGATGTGTATAAGGTTCATAAAAGTATGGGGTACATGCCTTACAAACCCAGAAGGAGGCAGACACCTAGGTGTAAGGCTCAGGTAAATCCATATGCTCACTAGAGAGTCATTTGTCTGAGGCCAGCTACTAGGAAATATCATGGACCACTTCAACCACAACTGAATTGATTAATCCAACAAATTGACACCTAATTTTTAGACAGAGGTCCTTCTGCCTGCACAGCAGTATTCCCACTTAGGATCTTGGATAGTCGTGACAGACATTTCTCCTAATTAAACTTTTGTTTTTCTATATTCTGTTCATTTTAATCTTTATTTCAGTGGTATGAAACATGGTTTTATGCATGAGTGGATTCTGTATGTCTCTTTGATGCATATTGTGGTGTGGCAAAATCTCTCTTGTTAAACTTCTCTGCAGTAAGAAGGATGTTAATGAGGATCTGGAGCCCTGGTGATTGTGCTAATCATCTGTCCACAGTGCCATTGTTATTTTCTGGCAAACCCAGTGTTTTAGCATGCATAAAGCAGACCAGAGAAAGAATAAATAATTTGCTGCCTGTTTTGCCCACAAGGAAAGAGAATGTGAGAAACTAAAGTACAAATTCATACTCCAGATCAAAGAATTTCATATGATCTTCCATATTTCTTATACAAACCCTAATTATTTATTGAGAATACTTTATTAACATTATTTATACAGATTCAGAAGCTCTGAGCATGCCTACTTAACCAGAGCATGTGGGTAACTGAAGTAATTTTCCAAATAAGCCAAAAACTTAGTGGTAAACTAAGCAAAAAATCTGTTCAATTGTTCAATTGTTCCCTGCACAAGGAGAAATTTGGGATTGTAGTGGGTAAATGAGTTGGATTTTTTAATTGCTAGTGGCACCTAACAAGACAAATACACATCCAAGTCTGCTTTGCAAATTTTGCCCTTTCTGCTGTTTCAGTCCTTCAGGATTTGTAGTAATGCACCCCCCCACTCTTGAGTGGGCATTTCTATGTTAGGAAGTTTGACTAGAAAGTTCTGTCTTTTCCCCTTGTTGATTGGCTGAGTGACAGGAGAGAAGTGCCTGTTGGACCTTGGAGATGCTCATCAAAACTTGTACCCCTTCCTATTGGCAGAGTTCCAATAGGACCATCCTCGACCATGGGGTACAAAAGGGGACAGAACAAAGGGACCAGGGGCATTCTCGAGGTGTCATAGCAGGTGGCAGATCTGTCACTGTGCTCAGCTTTTGTATTTTATTTTATAC
>VZUI01030233.1:0-26593 GCA_013401135.1 Cettia cetti | reverse complement strand
CCATCCATCCATCCATCCATCCATCCATCCATCCATCCATCCATCCATCCATCCACCCATCCATCCATCCATCCATCCACCCATCCATCCACCCATCCATCCACCCATCCATATCTCTCTCTCTCTCTCTTTATTTTTCTGCATTTCAGTTGAATCCATAGCATCTGTGCATTTTTAAAAATGCAGGGGAAACTTTTATTGCTAGCTAGGTGCTCTTGGTTTATTAATTACATTTAAAAATTTGTTAAATAAAAGGCTAGATATGCTACAAAAGAAGCCAACTGCAAAACTGAAGGAAACCAGGTAAAGGCTATTCATCCAGTAGTTTATTTCATAGTCAGCAGATAAAAGCAACTTTTATGTATAACTTCATCACTTTTACATACTTTCAAGCCTTTTCTTCAAGGTCTTACAGTATTAGACATAGACTCATATACGTTGAGCAGTGCCAAAAGCTAGACAGAGTGAACACCCTGTAGGGAATCTGTGTACTGGATTTAAGTTACAAGATCAGAGCTTTTACCTTGCTTGTTTCCCTTCTTTGCTCATGCCCAGCCACCTTTATGTCCAAGATATCCCTTCCCAGCAGGAAGATGGCATTAGACATTGAGTGGAAAGTTGTGTTAATTCCTGATGTCTGCTCCCATTCTCAGGCACTTAGGACCAAGGTTACTGAGCATCCCTGGTGTTCTCCACAGAGCTCTGTGACTTTTAGTGACTTTTCTCTGTAACAGGGTCTTTGCTGCAGCCAAGGGCTTCACCTCCTTCTTTCAAAATCCTCTTCTTCCTTTTGGGAACTCCTGGTTTTGGCACGTTCTCCTCTTTTTGAAAGACTCCAAATTCTCAGTTTTCCCATGTGTATGTACAGGAACACAGCACGTGATCAGCTTACTAATTGATGGTTCTCTCTCATGTGTCTTTATTACTTGGACAATTCTGGACAATATCATTTTTGTTTAGCCAGGATGTCATCAAAATTTACAATGGAATTCTATCATTGGCAGCAAGCAAGTGGAAGCTTTATGCATCAGGGTTCAAAAGCTCAGTATTTGACAGCTCAGTATTTGTCCCAAACATACACCCAATTATTTGTTACCTAATATCATTCACAACCAAAGCAAGTTTTCAGCCGTTTGTCATTGTCAACAGTGACAAACAGCTGTCACCAAATAAATTGTACACCTATCTTACATAGAGCAAGACAATATTATACAATTCCATATATGTACAGCAAAATTCAAGAAAATGAAAATAAAATGTTCTAAAAATATCTAATGAATCCTCTATGGCGAGAAGGGCTTTTATATATATATATATATTTTGCACTTTGTTAATAAATGTTTTGGCTATTATCTAATGAGGTTTAGTTTCTTCTTGTTCTGTTTACTTGTATATATATATCATATATATGAAACCTAGATATCTTTTGCACTTGCTGTGAACTCTTTAGATACTTAAAAGGTCATCAGTGTCATTTTCTGTTCTGTGGAGTGACTCTCACACACTTGATTTCATTTCAATGTCTCCATCTGTTCCTCATGTTCCTTGCTTGCTCCTGTGTTCTAGCCTCTGTCAGGTGCTATTGTGATTTCCTTTACTATGCATTACTGGTGGCAGAGTAATTATGTGTATTGTCCCCCATATGAATTTTTCAAAGTGTATATTTTGTGATTTTTTTTCTCTTTTACGCATTGCTATACTTTGGCATAAATGTGTGATCAGTTTTTAGGGATTTTCTCAGAGGCAACATATGAAACCTTTTAAAGCCAACTAAAAAGCAAATATATATGTATCATGTAAGTAATAAGATTTTTAAAAATAAATTATATAGCTTATAATTTGTATTTAATTTATAAAGATGCAATATTTCAAGCAGTTGCTTTATTTGATAAATTTACTGTTAATTTACCCAACAAAATAATGAATTTATCATGACACAAGCATGTACTAGTGTCTATATTGGTATTTTGTTTCATATCTGTGACTTTTCTTAGAGACAAAGAAAAACCTGGATTCCATTTCATTTCTCAGTGAATAAGTGCAACAAAAGTATGAAACTATGCACTTATTTTCCAGCTGAAATTTGTACTGCTGAACTTGCTGACACCACAGATATGTACCTATACCTGTACTAAATCCTGCAAAGGGGGCCAGGCTAATGTAATTAGTGAGATTCAGTGCTGTATTTACAGAGTCCAAGATATTCTATCCTAAAGGCAAAACATTGACTAAGGAAAACTGTACTTTGATGCCTATTTCATCAACAAAATCCCCTTTCAGGGTGAAGAAAATAAAATAGATCAATTATGGAAAGGTTAAGTAAAGGTTATATGCTGAATACATGCCTGGAACAGATCCATTATGCAGATTCTTCAGCTTCCTGAAAAAAGGAAGCTGAAAAATCTGCATAATATAGTCCCCCTGAAGATCTTCATTGTAGATGTGTCTGCAGGTGACATTAGCACCTCAGACCTCTGTATGCTTCAGTCATGATTGCTGCAGACTTGAAAGTTAAACAATAAATTTCATCACTTAACAGTCTTGGACATTTTTTTATTATTGTCTTTAAGTAGGGACAAATCACATAGTTAATAGTGAAAGTTATTTCTAGACAATGGTAATATAGTAATATGGATGGATTTTGCACAACGTCAACTGCCACTGTATTTTCTCTTGGATCAATTTTTTACTGTTTTCCTAATGAGATATAAATTAACCTAGGTAGATTTATTTTATTAGAATACAAAGTAATCTTACACTATCACTTAGTTCATCAAGTTGGATATGAAATGACAGCCGGGGAGGCATTCCCTTAACACTTCTATTTATTACATGACTGTATATTTAAGTGTATTGATTTACCTTTTTTGCAAGGAAATTGTCTGGATGTATTTATTTTCAAAGCTTTATGAGTAAAGCTTTTTTAAAAATTGCACCTGTTGTAATTAATTTATTTAGGTGACCTTGCAGCCAAAGTGATTGAAACAAGTAAACCAAATATGGAATTGTATTGATTCTGGCTTCTATGAGGAAAATTAGCTCTATCCCAACCATGCCACATGCATTCTGGTTTTTTTTTATGATTAGTGAGAGGACTCAAGAAACTGTGATTGTTAACCTACCTTGAAGCTACAAACCCACATCTGCAAACTGTGGAAGAAGATAGCTGTGAAGAAAGGGGTCATCCAAGAAGACTGTCACTCCAGCTACTGCTGAGACAATAGAAGGCAAGCAGTAATTCTCCACACATAGAAAAAGGACTGAGAGTGCAATGACTTTGGTGAAAGAATTTCTGGGACTGCAATGGTCAGTCAGGCAGTGAATACTCTGACCAGTTCTCTGACTTACGCCAAAAGACACAAATGGATAATTGGTTTTGAATTGGTGTGGATCTATCGGATGCCTGGCATGCCAGAGCCACAGAAGTATAAGGTGGACATCAGGGCACAGTGTACCCACCCTAATGTCATCAGGATGCAGTGAGGAGGAAGCCAGCTATATTTCTGGAGTGGCAGTGGAATATCAGATGTTGTCCATTGTGGAGGCTGAGGTAAGCCTAAAGGGGGACCAGTAGCAAAATATCCTGTTGTGACCAACCAACGTTCTCTTGGCATAGATTACTGCAGCAGAAAGCACTCAATGGCCCAGAAAGATACTGATGGGTTTTTAGTGTATCCACCATGAACACAGAGAAAATTGAACAGCTGTTTACCTTTCCAGAATCTTGGAAGATTCCACAGATGTAGGATTACTGTGGGTTGAAGAACAGCAAGTGCCAATTTTTATAGATTGCAATTTACAATTGCAGCATAATCCATATTGCTTTTCTACTTGCTCTTTCATTCTGTATTTACACTGCACATAGCAGAAATGCTTGCATGTTCTAAACATTTTCTGCTCAGATTCTTTCACACAGCTTCTTTTAAGACAGATAATAAATACTACACTACTTTATGGGCGTAAAACCATGCACATCTTCTGATCTGCTTTTCTAAGCAGGTCTCACTGTAGGTATGTGTAAAACAAAAAAACAGTTTGCCAAAAATGTTAGGAGTAAAATCTCTGCAACATATATTCCAGTTCTGATTATCTTCCAATGACTTGTTGTGACATCACTCAATATTCTCTGTCTGGATTATGAATTTTGAATGATTTCTACATAACCCAGTTATGGTTAGAGCATGCTGATAATAATGCCACAGTTGTGGGTTTGATCCTTGTATAGGCCATTCACTTAAGAGCAGAACTTGCTGAACCTTGTGCATCACTTTCAGCTCAGAGTACTCTGTGATTTTACAATTAGCTTCCAGTAGTGTATACTAAATATGAGTTATGCAGTCCTAAACAGGACTTATGCGTGTCAAATCTGCTTTTTATTTGTTTTGGTTTTGATGGTTTATGCTGTCAAACTCAGCACTGTTGTTAGAAAGTTACGCAAATCAGAATATTTCATGCTATGAATAGCTGTACTATCATTTGGAATTTGCCCACCCCTGTTAAATCAAACTTAGGGTTCACTGGGTGCAAAGCAAATGGGAAACTGAACTCTTTGTCTTAAACTTTATTAAGTATAAATTCCAGCATTTCTTTGTGCTATTGCTATATCGCCAGACCATTTTTCTGAATTTGTTGAGAGCTCAAGAGCTTATTTTGAGACTGACATGTGGAAAGTGACAGGAAAATATTTTCCTTGGGCTAGACAATTAAATTCCATCACAATATCTGAGGAATGGAAAGGAACGGTGAACTGAACTATAAAAGCATAGTTGTGTTATTGTTTGGCAAAATATGAGCAAACCTCAATCAGCAAAAAAAGAGGGCTGTACAGGAAAGAAAATTTGCATGTGAAATACAGATTCCCTCAGCATTTCAGAAGGACAGTTTAGTAAACATCTTTGGTGATGAAAGACAATCACAAGTACAACTGGCTTCTTGACTGAACTGTTTGAAAGTCAGGGTGCTTCTTGATCTGTTGTTGCATTGGCAATTTTGTCTGAGCACAGCTATTCCTATCAACAATCTTGTGTACACAGAAACATTGACATGATCCAGAAAATTATTCTATTTTTCTTGGAGAAGTTATACAGAAAAAAGGGATTTTGGTAAATTTAATTCTATCTTAAGCTTAATCCTTATTTTCATATTTTGAACTTCAACCATTTGACCTGTTTTATGGGATTCTCACAGGATGATGAGGAAATTACACATTCTGTAATAATATTCCTGTGTATTACCAGCTCTCTACATGATTAGTTAAGTATTTGCGCTGGGTTTTCCACCTCCTATGATATATAGTGTTTCTGACTATAATTGGAATCTATATTTAGAAAGGGTGACATGAGAGAATAAGGGGAAGCTTGTGAGGTTGTCTCCTCAGAAAAACTTTCAGAGCTTCAGTGTGCTTGTTAGCTAGCATACATTAAACGCTTTACTCCTTTGGGGCAAACACTCTTTTTAGAAGACACACTGGATATGCTGAGAGCAGCTAAAACCATGCATCAAAGTGCATGATGCCAAAGTTTGTTAGAAATCAGTGAAAGCTGGATTTCAACATCCAACATCATGTTGCTGTGCATCTTGCTAGTGCAACCATCAGTGGGAACCATCCTAACCCATCCTGGCTACCTTCTAGCAGATGTGACAGGGATGTCTTTCTCGGCCACAGAAAGGAAGAGGGGGACCAAGGGAGAAGAGCAGCAGAAGCAAAACTTCGCAAATAAATAAGGAAATTGAGATAACAGAATAGGTGCAAGGGGCTGCTAAAATGAAGTGCATATAAGCTAAGGATATAATGTGAATTACTAGCACATTCTTTGATGGCTCATTAAGACTGACTTCACCTGAATCACTTAATATCTAAATTTTGCAGCTGCTAGTCCCAAGGATAAACACTATCTTGAAAATGCCTGCAAAAATGTCTGTCTGATAGTAGGGAGTGGTAAATCCTCTAGGAAATCTGACATATGCTAAGAACAAAGTGCATAATTTCAGTGCTAGACAACAAACATTTGAAATGCTTTCCTGAAGTCCTAGCTTTGGATGTGATAAAGTTGATTTTCTTCTTAGTAGCTGGTAAAGTTCTGTATTTTGAATTCATTATGAGAATAATGTTGATAACACACTGATGTTTTGGTGAGTGCCAGGTAGTCCTTGTCCTTAGTCAAAAACTTCCCAGTTTCCCAGTCTGCCAGTGAGCAGGTGCACAAAAAGCTGGGATGGAGCACAGCTATGACAACTGTCCCAAAGGCATAATCTGTATCACAGAGTGTCATGACTGGTACATAAATTTGTAGGGGAGAGAGGGGAGAGATTGATTGGAAGGGGCAGATGGCTGCTGGGGGATGGGCTGGGCCTTGGTCATTGGCTGGTTAACACTTGTATTGTGCATCACTTATTTGTCTTGTTTTTTCCTCTGCTTTTCATTACAATTATTACTATATTTTATTTTGTTTCAGTTATCGAAGTGTTCTAAACTCAACCAATGGGCTTTACTTTATCCTACCCACAAGAGGCAGCAAAGTGAGTGAGCAGCTATGTGGTACATAGTTACTAGCTGGGATTAAACCATGATGTGAGGAAATTGTTGTTTATACCCTAATTGGACACACCTTTCTTCAAGCTCCCACTTGATAATAACATAAGGTATTAGAAATGCCTGGTTGATACTAAACTAAATAGACTTTTATGCCTTTTATCAGGCTTCCTGGTTTCTGATGTCAGTTACTTTGGAGGAATATCTGCATAAAGACTAGATCGAGAGAAGGAAGGGAAATCTTGTTATGACAGGGAATTATGAATTAATGGTGACCAATTGGTGATTATGCTTATTAGAATTATCATACTGAAGAATGAGCCATGCAAGAAAGACCTGTACTTGTAGCAACTCTACTTGCTTTTATGGAAGTGGTAGATTCTGTCTTTAGTTTTTTGGTTGTTGTGTGGGTTTGTTTGTTTGTTTTTGTTTTAATATTACTAATGTTTGGGCTTTTTTCCCCAGTCAAAGTTACATGATGGAATTGTATGTACCATGTAAGAATGAAGCCAAATCCAGACATGTTATATTTACTTTTTTAAAGGTCTTTAAACTTTGATAAAA
Source organism: Cettia cetti (assembly GCA_013401135.1). Taxonomy (NCBI): domain Eukaryota; kingdom Metazoa; phylum Chordata; class Aves; order Passeriformes; family Sylviidae; genus Cettia; species Cettia cetti. Next base: position 19,497 of record VZUI01030233.1, on the reverse strand, counting down.
ACTATTGTAATAGAAGCATACAAAAACTATTCAAAGAAAGAGTTTAATATAAGACAGGTAATATCCAAGATAAAGGATCTAAATTAAGGAAGTGAAAAGTTATATAAAAACTTCTCTTCTAGGAGAAGAGCTGAGAAACAAATGGTATCTTATGTAAAGAACATACTTGAATCTGTTTATTCTTATGCAGTGTGCTGACCTCATCCCCCTGCAAAGAAATAGTTTTGCTGTACTTTCAAAGTAATTGTATCTGTGTTATTTTCAGGAACAAAGATTTATTATTTCTTCTTATGTCTGTTAGTTCTTACACATCTTTTGTGCAATATTTGCAGATTGGGAGGAGGCCATACATACACATTTTATTAACTGTATTGCCTTTCTATAAACAACAGTGTGGATTTCATCACTTGATATTTGTTTCATACCTTAAATACATTTTTTCTGAGAAAATGCAGTAATGGATTGATTGAAGAAAATAAATACTGTCTGCATGATAGAAATAATTATGCTTTATCTTAAAATGTTATGAAAAATGAGTAAATGAATGAGAATTTCATAAGGTTCATCTGTTTTATTTTGCTATCAATTTTATATTATAAATACAATTATAAATATATGATTCTCTTTCTTTCTGTTTGTCTGTCACTCTTTCTGATTCTTCCCAGTTAGAGCAAAATCTTTACAAAAGTCACGTCTTGAGATTCTGAGAATGAAATATTTGCAGTGTTCTGGACAAATCTTATTGTCTGAGCACCTCTTCTTTTTAATTTGCATAGGTTTTCCAATACAACAGGTGTTTTCATAGCACCGAAACCACTTTGTTTTATTTTATGAGTAGAGAATATAAAAATCTATGAGAGAAAATAATCATGTAATCTTTTAAATGAAGCAGTCATTTTCAAAGTAAAACCTATACTAAAATGGTGCTTTGACCAGATAATTCTAACTAGAAAAGCTACTTAGGAAAATATTGCTATTTAAATTTGTAGTAGGGAAATGTATAATATGTGAGAAAGAAATGGAACAGTATTGAAAACATCATGAATTACAAAAAAATGTTCTTGATTAAAGTTAAGTAGCGTCTTAAATAGCAACATTTTCACAAATTTGTTCTGAAGGAAAACAGTTTAAAGTGCAATGATAAGAATCAGATCAATTCAAAGTCCCTTGCTAAGTTGGTGATTAAATGATTTGGTGTCTTAAAAACTTTTGAAATATCAATTTCAGCAAATACTTCTAATAGTTACAATTTGAAAGATATATACCATACCAATGTTTGGAATATTTCCTTTAAGAAGTTTATTTGTGATACAAGCAGCAATCACATATTTATGGAAACTGCAAAAAATTTGCATGTAATGTGAATCAACAGCTTTTTTCAATGAAAATACAAGTGTTCTTTTGTAAATGTAAAAATTTTTTAGTCATGTGCTCTAAATAAATTCAAATTTATTTCAAAATGTTATTTATAAAAAATAATTCCCTATTTAAAAGGGAATGACCCTTTGGGAATCAAAAATTTCAATTCTGCTGAAATATTTCTATGTTTAAATTATTCAAATCATAATGCAATCAGTATTTTCTGCCAAAACTTCAAGCAATATTCTTCTGCTCAGAAGATTTAGTTATGCATTCTGTCAAGAATCCGCAGTAGCCATGACTAAACAATGTGGTTGTAACTGTTTGTGTGTAAGGCAAATGCAGACAGATAGGACACCAGGTGCATTTTTTGGGATTTATTACCTAAAATTTATTATTGTGATTTCAATGATTAAATTTCACGTTGTTCCAACAGCTGGTGGTTGGGCAGTTTTATTATGCAAACAGAATTACCCAATGATAGTATTATAACTCAACGTCACAGATTCAGAAATTCCAGTGCCTATAAAAAAAAATGCTTCTCATTTGCAAATTCTTTCTGATAGCATCAGTTTCTTTACTATAAAATGTGTAAAGATATTAACTCATTGTTTTGTTTCACCCACTGTTATAGATCAGTGTTTCATGATTTTCAGAAGTCTTGAGGGTATTGCTTTATTTTGCTGGAAATGATGGTCCTGAAATATTAGGTAATAATAACACAATTATTAATTGTAACTGTAATGTATTAATTGTAATGCATTATTAATTTTAATAATACAATTCCACTGCTCAATGATTCCCAAATCTTTCATCATATGCAATAAAAATGTTTAAGTGTTTGTATATATTTATATGTATGTATATTTGGATGTACATAGAGAATTTAGAATTCTAGTTTTCTGGGATAATTAAAAAAACCCACTATAACACGTTAATTTTTTACAATACTTTTGGTTTTATTGATAAATTTAATCTTAAAGGTAGAAAGAGGTGAAACAGAAGAGAGTGAATTTTCAAAGTATTTGAGGATATGTGAAACTAGCAGACATTTTCAGAGGAACATAGTTTTCAAATAATCACGTACTTGTGCCAAAATCTTCCTTGGATAAAGAGGAGTCCTGTTAATGAAAACTTTTTTGTTTGCCTTGAGTCATCAGTGTGTTTTTTCACAGGTAGGTACAGTACTGTAAACACTCTAGCTCAAAATTTGAACTTTGACCTGTAGCAGAACTTACAGTTTTTAAGGAGAGTTGAACTCTAGTTATCATTTTTGAAAAGTTTGAAATTTCTTCAAGCTTTCATCTTTTTCTTCTAGAAAACTTGTAAATTCTATTTGCACTTCATTCTCTGAAGGGTAAAAGACATTTAGAAAAAATGAATACATATATATTTCTCTTGTGTTCGTATAAAATATTTTTGAGCGTTATTGAGGGTCTGTAACAACACTTTACAAAACCTTAAACAGCTGTAAACTCAGGTGCTCAGGTTAAGTATAATTTCCTAGTCTTAAAGGTAGGCCGTGTTGAGGCAGAAGAGAGTGAATTTTCAAAGTATTTGAGGGTATGTGAAACTCACAGACATTTTAGGAGCTATTTTAAATATAATTGCTTAGGAGTTGAGAATATGCAGACTGACAGGTCAAATGACTTACGGACAGAAAGAATGTGAGAGCAGAGGATAAGATGTTTTAAAATTCTAATCCACACAATACCTTGTCCACAGCACATTCCTCTGTGTTGCATTAGATCCATTATGGTGCCTGTTAATCAGCAGAGTGGGTTTAGCTTCAAGCAGATTGTTGGTTATTGTGAAAACTCCCTATAGCTTCTAGGTCATCTGAGAGTGTCTAGGCAATTGTTCTTACAGTTCCCAGAAACACATCCATCTAAAGATAATAGTGACAATATTTAAGGAAAAGAGGCTAGTTTATACTGTCAGTCCTGTATTCACCCACCCAGAAATAAATGCAAAAAATTAAAATTGTAAGCTGTGATTACTGGATATTTTAATCAAAAAAGGGATGTGATTATGGACTTTGTGGAATCACAAGATACATTTTGATTTAATGTCAGTAAGATTGGTGAAGTTTTTCAATTCAGCAGCGTTGTTACAATTTCATTGTCTGATTAAATATTCCTGATCTCTCACCAAAATTTTGGTTCAAATATATGTCACAGTAATCTGATCCAGTTAATTTGCTTTTCCCTAATATGGTGAATTAACATCTGCTTTCTTAATCTTTTTTTAATTGTGGTGTCTGTTTTGTCATTTTATAGGGAAAAGTTAAACTCTGAAAAAACCAGCTTGCAAAGATGACATCAACATTTTTGGAAACTTGCAGTTGAAGTCAGTGATAATGAAAAAGGCTTGGTTTAAGGTGAAGATCTTGTTTTACATAGGCGATAAACTTTGAAGTTTTAAAATTGCGTACAACATTTAAGTCTGAACTTTAAGTCTGATTTAATTCTAAGTCAGAAATTCCAGATCATCATTATTCTTATCATCTAACTGTAGTTTGCATGTGTTTCATTTGTCTTAGTATTGGTTTCAAGCCATTAAATGTCAAATGCTAAAGACCAAGTCACGGTTCCATGTTTAATATTGCTAACTTTTGTACTTATGAAAATGATGAAGAAAGACTGTGAGGCTTCAGAGAGGAACTATTAACACAGACATTAAAAAATTCTGAAAGAAATGTTTTTATGCTGTGTTAATAATTTTCCTTTGGATTACAATATTTTTTAATTTAGAAAAATTTGCAGTGTATTTCATAGATTCTTTATTAAATTGAAAAAAAGCTTCAAGTTTGTAATTTGCTACCTTTTTACTACAATTCTGGCATATTTTTATTAGTAAAAACTTTACAATCTGGATAGTCAAACACTGAGCAAAGGTATCTAGAAAGATCATGGAATTTTTTTCTGGGACATACTGAAAGTTTTACCACAGAAGACCCTGCACAGCTTGACCTCTTCTGGCCTTGCTTGAGTGACAGGCTGGAGCAGAGGACCTCTAGAGGTCCACTCCAAATTAATTAATTCTATGACAATTATAAAATGTCTGTTATTTTTCTACTACATTTTACAAGCAATGAACACTTCAAACTCCACCAAAATGAAAATACAGAAGTGATACTATTTTCTTCTAGCAACCCAAAACTTGAAATCCTCCTTTTCTCTGCAACTTTTAGAGTTTGGTATTTTAAAAGGCTGAAGAACATGTCCTCTTCTCCAGGATTTTTGTGTGCTGTAGGCTATCTATGGAACTAATTTTAGAGATATGCTCAGAATTTAAGTTCAGCATGTACCTGTTGGAAGTGTTATGAAACTGCTTGTGATAGATGATAAATTTGTTACTCATAAAAGGATGCTGTGCATTAGCACAGCAGTCTTTGCATTAACATTGCCAGAAACCCAGGACATGCTAAAAGGAGTTTTTTATTATTTATTTTGACCATATTTTCTGGGATAATATATATTATTTTAAAACTAAGGATAACAAATTAACTATACTTACAGAAACATCCTAAAATAATTAATTTAATTTACAATCCGCTCAGGGAATTTTTTTTAGTGTTTTTATATAGAAATATAAAAATGTAGCATTTTCTGAATATGTAGCTCACAAAAAAATGGACCAAGTAAACATAAATACATAAATCAGTACATTTTCATTTAGCTTCCAGGTTAAATGATTGCTGGAATGACTTCCTCAAGACAGAAAAAAGTGGAATGTGTTTAGTGTGCTAAGTATTCATGTTGTGCTAAGATATTACGTCAGATGAATATGTATTTATGTAAGAAGTATTTTGCAGACCATAATCGGTTGTGGTAGACATGCAACCCCTGTTTTGAAAACGCTATCGAAAAATTTTAAAGAATTCCTTCTAATCCTATGTTCTTAAAGTATTTTGATATTCTGAGACCATGAGGTGGTCTCAGAGCATAAAAGAGCATAATTATGTATTGAGATCCACACTCTTGAAATGAGTGGGATGCAAGTCCACAGGCTTTATTTGTGGGCTTACTTGGAATTTTGTGTCAGAGAGATGGGGCTGGATAAACATTTGTTTCTCTAGTGAAGACAAAATCTGAAGGAAGGAAATTTTATTTTCTTTCATAACCTGCACATACTATGTCAATAAGAATGAAATAAACATTTATCTCTTACTCAGTTCTCTATTCTCAATTTATAGGATATATGGGGCTTGTATTTAATTTATTTTTATAGGTAGCAAAATATCTATTGCTATGCTATTAATTTGTGTTGGTGTCTCATTATGCTTGGGGTGAAATACCTTCATATAATATAATAATGTAATAGATTTATGTCAGAGACTTTGGGGAAAAACTTGTATTAATATCGGCTCTCTAGATACACTTATTAATATTCATGTTTCACTTTTAGTTCTGGTGGCTCAAGAACTACTAGAATTATTTAAATATTATGAAATAAAACCCATTCTGATTATAAATAGATGAAGAAACATGCTTTTTATGCTTATTTTTAATTTTGGTAGCAAACAAACAAAAATACATAACCTTGGAGAGTCTACAATTTTAACAAACACTTAGGCATAACTTAATGATGTTTACCATTTTGATGCCATTGGCATGGGCATTTGTATTCTGCATGCCAAGCATTATGCAAAATGCATTTATAAATTTAACATTAAATCAACTTTGTACCTCAGGGTTAAATAAGAAAATGGATTGTGATATTTTACTTCTTTGAATTGTACTTCTAGCAGGAAAAACTGCCTGCTATTTTTAAAACCACTTTTTTTTTCTCCTACAAAAATTAGTGCTCTGAATGCTATTAATGTGCCCCTAAAACAAAAAGAAGGTAAAAAGAATAGATTGCAAATTTAATTGTTGAGCTGAAGCCATCTGAAACTTTAAAAGATAAAGGGAAACAAATATTTTGTAGGAAGCCATCACCAATTTTATAAAGGTTGGAATTTTTATGTTATGGAATGTGACTCCGAATTCCTGGCTCTATGTGCTCACCACTGACTTTCAGGACACCCCAGACATGCCCAGTGCTCAGGAATGATTGAGCAGAAGTCAATTCAAGTCTATTGCTTGTTTCTCTCTTCAAATTTTGGTTTTTTTGTTTGTTTGTGGAAACTTGGTTTGATTTGGTCAGAATTTTTTTCTGGTTTTAGTACTCCATTCTAGACTGAGCTATGTATGCAATTCCCTATGCTGGTCTTGGATAGTTGAGGGAGGAAATATTCTCTATTCATTTACTCAGCAAAGGCCACTTGCAAAACCACATGATCCACTCAAGTGACATAATCAGTTGATTCACTTTACATAAGTTTATGAGTAAGAAATCCCTTTCTTTGTGTTCCCTTTATGTTGAGATACTTCTAGTTTTCCTAGTAACTGTGCAACTGTATAAAAGAAGATTGCAAGTAAATGTGCACATACTTAAGAACTTGAAATGGCACTGGATATCTTCATATTTTTGAAGATTATCAGTGTTTGCCTTTGAAAATTGGAGCTGGGTGGTAAGGTCTTTTCCATCTGAATTTCATTTTAGCTGGAATATATAAAGTAAATGTGCTCTTAACCAGTCTTCAGGTCTGACCTGCATGTAAATAATCTATTATGACCAGATAATGGCTATATAACTAATTATAACATTATTTAAGAAAACCTTTTAAGATAAGAAAGAAATAACATAAAATGTTTCTGACTATGATATTTTTCCAAGCACTTAGTTCCCTCATCTTTTAAATGATATTGTTCTTTTATTCAGACTACTTTGATACAGGGCAAGGTCCAGTTTGTCACTTTGGTATTGTTTAATTTCATGAACATAGATTATGTCATCGGAATTAATAGGTCTGGTAGTGTTTAATGTGTTTATTGTGTTCCGTTGTGTTAAGCATCTGTTTTATGAAATATTGACCTTTCTCTCTAAAACTGCCATGCTTTTCTCAAATGTTTTTCATTGCTGGGTCTTTTAATCCTGGAAAACAGAAATTTGGCATACATTTAATCTATATGCATTGATTTCAGCATTTATTTCTTAATGTGTGTATATATTGGCCTCTCTAAAGTTTGGAAACTTTAATTATTATGCCACATTGGAACGTCTAACTGTTAACAATAATTTCTATTGCCTCACTTAGCAGAAACCTCCATTTTTAAAGTGATAGTATTTAATGTCTGACAGAACAAATGGTAAAACAGAGATAAAATACCACATTACTGGACTTTAAGTATAGAACTTATATTATTAATCTCAGTTTAGGTGAAATGTTAGAGAGGTAGTCCATACACATGAATACACTACCTAAAGTCTGTGCAGATGACCTTTTGAAGTAATTCAAATCCATGCAGCAGAATCAACTTTTTGCTATTCTTATTATTTCTTGAGATTTCTTGGGATTTAGTGAGTGTGGAAAATTTTACCTCTAGCTCTGCTTCTCTCATGCAATTCTGTACTCTCTCTTTTAAATATCAAGTAAAAGGCTTATTCCCTGTTTTGATAATAAAATTTGTACTTGTGCTTTGTGCTTGACTTTTCATCGCAATATGTTTGTAGGATTCTGATTATTTTAAAATAAAATTATTTTGCACCTGAAATCATTGCTGCAAGGATATTTCTTGATAAATGTTAGATGTTTAGAATTTTCTTGTGTTTAAGGGCACATTTAACATCACAACAGCCTCTGACAAGAAGAAAGTGAGTCCCATTATCCAAGCATCACTAAGATATTTGGCAAATTTCAGGTTTTTTTACTTTATGGAGGAAAATATTTTAAGAAGCACTGTAAACTACATGTGTAATTAAAGTTTGTTAAATCACATTAGGATAGGTTTGGCATAGAGAAATGCTGTAATTGCTGAAGTCTGAAGCAGAAACTTTGATTTAATCAAGAGTGTCAAAATAGTTGAGCTATGTGTTAGCTGCATATTTATGATAATCATCACTTCCTATTTTGAAATAGGCCATTTAAATTAATTTTCACAGGTTATTTTTAAACCACTAATTACCTTATGTGAAGATCAGTGACCACCAGACTGAATAAAAATTAATTGAAGAATAAAATCAATCTCTCCCCTAAAGCAAAACTTAAACCAGTATCTGGCATATATTACAGTATCCATGTAATTTTGTTCACTTCTAATGAATCTGTGAGAATTAAAATATCAGGGCAAGGGCCACAACAATTCCTATAACATAAGGGTGGAAAAAAGCAACCTTTGAATACAAAAGAATTTGATTCTTATTGTATCACCCTTTATATCACCTAAAGTTTGACTCAAGTGCTTCAATTGTAGGTATAGTGTAGTTACAGTCTAGGTTTCTGACATACTCTATTGGCATTTTAAGGGGGAAAAGAGCCCTCTGCATTTCAACATGGAAAAAAATGGAAGCATTTTACCATTATCCTTCCAATTCATTTCCTCCCCATATTTCTCTAGGAACATAAAGCATTGTTTTGACCATTCAGTGCAGCTTTAAATGACAATCCAAGCACATAAGCACAGATTTTTTTGTGTGCAGTGCTGTATGCTGTTTATCAGCTCTACAATCTCTAAGAGTATGGATTATTCTGCTTTCATTTTTCTCAGCTGTTAAGCTCAAAGCCAGGCTCAATATTTACTTTGGCTATTTTATATCCCCTCTGGACAGGAACTGATGTCTGAAATGCTAAGATTTTTTTCTGTTTGTTGATTCCACTGTCAAATTTGGTTAACATTGGAAAAAATACTCAAAAGCCAGTCCCACTAACCATATATATTAGTTTCCCTGCAACTGGCCCCCCCTCTGCTCCTATCCTGCCATTCTATTAAGAGAAAAAATACAAAAGTTTAATGTGAGGCTAACTGGCAGAAAACAAAAGATATGGTGACACATGAAGAGCATATCAGTTAAATAACTCTGACAGTCCGAATTGCTTCAATTTTTTTTTCTTTTCCCTCAAGTATTATTGTAGAGCTAGCACCTGAGTGATAAAAACAGGATTTTAATATTAGGACTTTCAGTGTAAAAGATCTTAAAGAAACTAGTTAAATAGAGTGGATAGCTGCAATCTACTTCATTAATCTCTGTAGTATTAACTTAAAATATTTATACAGCTTTATTTTTAGATTTGTCCATATTTTGGGCATTCAGTGCAGTGAATATGGTTCTCAGAGTATTCTTACAGCTTGGTAGTTTGTGTATTACTGACAGCACCATCTGAATCTTCGTAATAATGCTGCCCAGCCAATTTCCACAGCATATTTTTATAGAAGTTTACTGGGTTTTATAAGTGGGAAATAAATCACCTGAAAAACACTTATTTTACAAAAACTCATTGGAGGTAAGCCTGTTGTACTAAGAATAGACTGCTAAAAACTCGCTTGATTTTGTTCCTAAGAGGAAATGTATGTGGTAATTTATAAAGTCATTCTGCTTGTATATGTCTTCCTGGAGTAGTCTGTTTTCAATCACAGAAGTTACAATTCCTTGCTGAAGGAGTCAAATTGATATTTTTTAGGTTGGATTTGTTGCAAGTAAACCACAAAATACATACCATTTTAATATGATATGTCAATGTACGTTTCTAAGTGGAAAATGTGTAAAAAACTTTCTGTGTATATGTACAAATCATCCAAAGATGGATCATTTAATGACTTTGGATAATTATACTAGTTTTTTACTATTTCATCAAAATTTTAAAATTTACTAGAACAAAAAGTAAAATATGTTTTAAATGATCTCTGAAGCTAAATGCCTTGTCAAACTGTCTTCAAAGGACTTATATGTGGAAACCAAATTTCTTCCCATAAGGAAAAACTTTCAGTCTTCCTCACAACAAAATACCTTAAACCTGCATTTATTTTTCACAAGTGAATGAATAAGTGAAATTAAATAAAACCTTTTCTTAGCAGAAGAGAGCCTGAGAGGCTGACGTCAACAAACTTAAGATGTTTACAACACAGGTATCTGTGTCTGAGGTACATGTCCGGGTTGGCACAGCCACCAGGGAAGCTGTTCTCCACAGATGTTATTTGGAGTGAGATCCAGCTGCCCAAAGGTAGCTACCAATTTGTGTATGGGAGTTCATGCAAGTTTGGAAACAGTTTTTGTTTTTCTTTCAGTTCTACTGTTCACACCGGTAAAGATAAGAATGGGAAAAGTTGTGGTTTGCTTGGGTTGTTCAAGCATCTTTCAGAGGAGCTGGAAGTAGAACCTTCCTTCTGACTTTTGTTATATTTCATCATCTTCCCTCAGAGCTAGGCATGAGACTACATGTGTAGATTTCAAGTGGAACTAAAGAATATTTGTAAATTATCCCTCTGAATTCAGATGGAGACAAAAATTATATTTCAATGACATATTTAATAGAAATTTGCATTTTGAAACAAAATAATGAACTGGCAACTGCCAGATATACCTATGTTTTTAAGTATTTAAAGTGTTAATCCAAAACACAGATTTTTTTTTTTCATAGAGTTTGGATTATGAAGAAATTGCTGAATGTCTTTATTCACTTTTAAAACCACTTGTCTAAAATAGAGATTGATTTTTATTTCAGAGCTGAACATGCTATTGAGCAGGAGAGAACACTCAGATTAAAATTCTCATCATATTCCCATTAAAGTTTAGTTGCTATGGATTTTTTTAACTTTTAAATTTACTCTTTCCTTGAAAATTTTTCTTTCAGGGATTTGAATATTAAGGGGTTTTTTTCCATTAGTAGTCTATGGTAATTTACTTAATTTCTGTTTTCCCTTTTTTCACCCTTTTTCTCTATACATAGGCTATACTAGCAAGGCTATATTATACTTATTTTTCCAAAGTGATTAGTTGTTAGTATTCCATAAAACTGTGGGCTACCAATATTTAAATATCGAAGCTGTGGTATACAGCAATTTATCATGTTTTCTTACCAATTGCATTGGTCTCAGACGTTATTTAAGGTTTAATTATGATTATGAGTATTTAATAAATAACAACTCACTTTAATAAATTGACCTTATATTTCCTCAGACTTTATAATGGACTTCTAAAAATTAACAAATTATATTTCAAATAAGGATTTCTCGCCTCTCACTTTGGGTAGCTGACCAAACTCCTCATTGTAAAGTATTTCCTTTATTATTTTAATTTTTTTTTTCTACTTAGTCATGAAAATTTGTCTTGAATGACAACAACCTTCCTTTTCTTCTCTATGTCTTCTCTATGTCTTTTTTCAGGGCTTTATCCCTATGGATTTGTGAACACCAGATCTTCAGGTTTGCAAGAAGCCACAGTTCAAAAAAGGAACTTTCCTATTAAATTATATTAAAAACATCAACAGAGAAAGATACAGTATATGGATGCCCATGCACACACTTCCTTACCTGCACAGTGATAAAACTACTTGCTGACCCTAGGGACCTGAGGGGGTTGGAGAGACATAGGATCTTTTTCAAATTGTTGTACAAGTGTCTGTAGTGGGACTAGCAGCAGAGCCCTTCTGGTCTCCTGAAGCTCCATGGCAAACAGAGTTAATATCTAATGTCTAATAACAGCTCTGGAATCTAGTCACGCTTGTCCTTCTGCCAGTGGGCCCAACGCAATGCAAAAACTGTCTGGAGACAAAAGACATCTTTGGATAATGAGAATGGCTTTGTATTGGGCATGATGTGTGAGGAATTTCCTTGGACATTTCAAAGGGTGTGGTTGATACAGGTATCTGGCTAGATGTTAAAACATGCTCTCTATGAAATCTCTGAAGAAGGGTTACAGAAGTAGTCCCATCTCTGTGGGCACACCTGCTTCCAGTGCTTGCACATATTTCAATTTCTGCATGGTACTACTGGGCAGGGTAAAGCACTGTTCTGTACACATTCCATACAGTTCTAAGGTTCTACCATTTTCAGCGCAATGATATGCAGTGCTTATCAAACCTTACTATAGGCACCTTCTACACAGCTTTGCAAATCTCAAGAGTAAAGGATAGAAAATGGATTTTTCAGAACGAAATTAAACAACTGAACAAAGTTGTTTTCCTTGTGTCTGTGGCTTCTTTTTGGTCTTGACAGTAGATACTTTTCTTTATTGCCAGGCTCTGTCAAGAACTGCATACTTTTTTGACTGTACAATTTTCTTTAGAGATTAAATTCATTATCATAAATGGCAGTGTTAGATAATGCATTTAAATGCATCCTTGTTAATTAATTCTTTTTTTTAAAAGCTAGTGTAACCACCATAGAAAGCATAATAGTAGAAAGGCTGAAGTGGTAATCAAAGAAGAAGAATCTTTGTTCAAATCAAAAAACTATAGATTCCTAGCATGATTCTGAGTTATCACATCTGTCATGATCTTTTATTATTTTACACATCTGGTTTAACCTTAGTAGCCAGGTACCCATAGTAACATATATTCAAAGACAAATGTTCGATCAAAGCTTTTTTGCAATCTGATTTCTGAAATGCTGATAGACTGTTTTGCTCCTTTTAGGATGAAATTAGAGCCAAACTTTTCAATTTTTAAATACTTTGTATCACATTACAGATTATCTTTAGAAAAAAGTATCTAGTTATATAAATAACAGGTATGCCACTGTGTATCATTCATGAGGGCACAGATTTCTGTATCTTTCAGTACATGGTGTGTATTGAAAGTGAATATTAAATTAACTAGCATATTTTAGAACGTAACACATGGATATGCTTATTTTACCATAGAGTAAAAAAAACACTAAAAGGATAATTTTATACTACATCAACATAAATGAATAAAAATCATAATTTTGATTAATCTTTAAATAGATATGGAAAATGCCTTTGCCGTTTTATAACTTTGGAATAAACATAAAATATTTAACTTCTAATAGATGGTTTGAACACCTTGAAAAAAATCCAAACAGTGTGGAGATGCTATAAAAATTAGAATGCAATAATATCCAGCTAATCATTTACATTCTGAGAGTGTCAAGTCGGAAAACGTTGTCTGCCTTCAAGCCGTCAGAATGAGCATTTTATTTCAGGGAAAGCTGGAAATGTTGAACATCTGTTGGATTGGTTGTGCTTACAGTCCTCAACTTTCATGAAAGTGGGAAATGCTGTAAGTGATAAAATACAAGAGACAATATTGTCTGTAGAGACAGGATCATCAGGTTTACTGCTCTGGCACTACAAACTTTGGACAGTAAACTGAATGGTTTGGTGGCTGGAAGATGCCTGGGTCATGTTATCAATCAACATTTAATAAAATTAAAATACTGAAGTCCTCTTCAAAATATGGATTAGAGAATAACATTTATAATATCTAAATAAATGTATTCAATGCATCTTATATTTAATTTAATAAAACAAACCAACCAACAATCACATGTTTCCAGAATCCAATTTGTTACTGTACACCTCCAAATTTTCTTATTAGAAGAATATAATTTTCTAATTTTCCCTTCAGGTCATAGGTTTGTTTTTTCAGAGGAGAAAACCTCTCAGCAACCCATATCTGATTTAATCTAAAAGGTCATATATTTTAATTAATAATAGAGTAATTATTATCTATTATTTTTGTAATTATGTAATATAGCCTTTAATGATCTTTTAACATATTATCTATTTTATTTCTGATAACATTCTTCCCTAATGTAAGTAGGGCTGATATAGTTTTTCTTTCTTCCTATCAAGTTTTTTTAGTCCTAATTTTCTACAGTTTTTTTTCCTCATTACTGAACTGCAAACAAAATATAGGAAAAAGCTGCTCATTAGTACCCCACATTGTCACAGTGATCCAGGTTATAGAAGCAATTCAAGAACACTTCATACAGCCTTCACTCATTTCTTTCTGCTGCACAAATGAGCACAAATTTCTTTGCTCTACAACCCATGTTAAATATATGACTTTAGCAAACAGTGTCATCACAGCCATTATGAATTATGTTTGCATTTTATAGCAAATATTTTGTATCTGTATAGCAGCCTGTTGATGGTTTGAAATGATATAACTTTGTTCTCAGTATCTCTGCATACCTATATTCAGATTTTTAACTCAGTGGCGTGAAGAATCAGGTAGAATTAAGAAAAACACCTTTAAAATCGACATGAACTGGTTTGTAGGATTTAGTTACATTAAAACTGTATTTTAACCTCAGCACCTTGGGCTCAAAATCAAGATTAAGAGATTTAGTTCCTAAGAAAGATATAAAACTTTTGTTTTGTTTTGTTTTGTTTTGTTTTGTTTTGTTTTGTTTTCCCAGAGAAATGCACTTTTCTGTGCATTGTAGTAGACCTTTCTTCTTATATTTTATTTCTGATTGTTTGATATTGTTAATATTGTTGGATTAAAAAAAAAAAAAGAAATCTGCCCTAGAGAATTAGCAGTCTAAATTCAGAGCTGATACAGATAAAATTATACAGAGATGACAAGGTTTTTCACCCAAAATTACACAGTGAAAATAGTGGATGTTTACTGTATTTATTTACTAATTTGACTGACATGTTTGTTTTTTTGTAGATTGAAAAATTTAGATTACTTAAATTAAAAGATGATTTAAGATTAGAAGATAATACATATGCAATAGGATACTTCAAATGGAGAATCGGATTCTATCTTTAATGTTTATCATGCACTTGAATAAATTGAATAACAACATAGCTTAACAGATGGTCATTAATGTATATAAAGGAATCTAAATATGAGTTAAAGATACATTTTGACCGGGATGAAAAAGATTAAAAAAAAAAAAAGATTTTTTTCTATAATGTGTAAAATTGATTTTTTAATAAAATTAAAAAGCAATTTCATCACAGATGATTATAGCAAAACAAAAATATTATGGAAGTATGAAAACATGGTGGTAAAATCTTGGTTCTGGTAAGTGTTGATAACTACAGCTTTTAAAGAGATGACTAATACGCATTCTTAGTAGATACTACTCATAATGTTAGTAAGATTAGTATCACCTAAACAAATGAAAGGTATATACAAACTAATTTAATTAAAATTTAGAACAAAACACTTAATCCCTGCTGTAATCAGATTACTATTATAAATTGGCAGTTTCTTTCCCTTTATGCCGGTTCATTTCTGCTATTAAGGGACACCATCCCTAGTCTCTCCTCTCCTGCCTTCATTCAAATCATTAGACTACATAGTCTCCACAACAAAGAATATACTGTAATATTGTTCCTTTTCTGTGCCATAAACTACACATTATTTGTAAGATCAAAAGAAATCCTAAATCAGTAAAGGATGAGTCCAGGCTTGAGGTGTGCTATGTAGTTGTACTGATAATTCTTTTGACACAATTTTTGATCAGAAAAACACAGCTTCATGAAACTGAACCAGTTTCTGTACAGCAGTTCTGAAATGTTCAAACATTGACAGTTGAAAACTGGTTTTGAATTTAAAATTTAATCAATGGAATAAATTTATATATTCCACACAAGAAAATGAAATGTTTTGTCTTGAATTTGAATTAGGAGACAAAATCCAGTTTAGCAATACAACAATAAAATGACAGCCAAAGGTGACTCTTGAGCAGGTCATAGGAATTAGTACTATGGGGTATTCTGAATCACAAAAAAATCTGAAACAAACAGATGGAGGAGCTGCTTAAAGCTTTCAGAGGTAACATCTTGCTATATGGTAGCATTTAGGCAAAACACAGTCTGGAATAGTTTATTCTGAATTCACTGTACTTCAGAATATATTTTCAATTAATTTAAAAAATCCATTATTTATTTTATATTTGCTGTCTCTTAAGATTTGAGGTAGTATTTCCCAACTGTATTTTCTATCACCATTATGATAATCAGAGGTCATAGAATAGTTTGGATTGGAAGGGAGCTTTTTAAAGGTCTTGTTCAATACTCCTGGAATAAGCAGGGAATATCTTCAACTAGATCAGCTGCCTCAGAGTCCCATTCAACCCTACTTGAATGTTTCCAGGGCAACCTGTTCCAGTGCCTTACCACCCTCATCATAAAAAATGTCTTCCTTATATCTAGTCCAATCCCTTTTTGTTTAAAACCATTATCCTATGTTCTGTTGCTATAATTCCTGCTAAAGCTTTCTTTTCTCCTGGCTGAACAACCTCAGCTGTCTCAGGCTTTCTTCAGGGAGAGATGCTCTAACCCTCTAATAACCTTGGTGGTGCTCACTCCAACAGTTCCATGTCCATCCTGTGCTGTGACCCCAGGGCTGGATGCAGGGTTCCAGGTGGGGTCTCACCAGAGCAGAGCAGAGCAGAGGGGCAGAATCCCCTCCCTCCCCTGCTGCCCACGCTGCTTTGGATGCAGCCCAGGACACGTTTGGCTTTCTGGGTTGGGAGTGCCATTGATGGGTCATGTCCAGCCTCTCACCACCGTCCTCAAGTCCATTTTGCAGGGCTGCTCTCCATCTGTTCATCTCCCAGCCTATGTTGTTACCAAGGGTTGCTCTGACCCAGGTGCAGCACCTTGTACTTGGTCTTGTTAAACCTCATGAAGTTCTCATGGACTCACTTCTTGAGCTTGTCCAGGTCCCTCTGGATGCCATCCTGTCCTTCTGGTGTGTCAAGAGTCCCACTCAGCTCGGTGTCCTTAAAAATTTGCTGAGCATGCACTTAATCCTTTTGTTTATGTCATTAATGAAGATATTAAATAGCACAGGTCCCAATATAAACCCTTGATGATCCCACTTGTCACTGATGTCCATTGGCATTCTGAGCCCTTGACCACTACCCTCTGGATGTGGCAATCCAACTACTGTCTTAACAATCCAAGTCTACCCATTGAATCCATCTCTACAATTTGGGGAGAAAGATGTTGTGGGGGATTGTGTCAAAGACTTTGTGGAAGTCCACGTAAATGACACCTGGAGCCTTCCCTTGTCCACTGATAGAGTCACTCATCATAGAAGGCTGCTAGGTTGGCTTCTGTCCTTGGTGAATCAGTGGATTTTCCTGCAAATCGGCTCCCTGTCTTCCATGCGCCTTAGCATAGCTTCTAGAAGGATCTTCCTAGACCCAGAGATGAGTCTGAGAGGGTGGTGCTTCCCAGAATCTTCCTTTCTAAAGATGAGTACAATGTCCCCTTTTTCCAGCCCCCCTGAGGCTTTGCCTAACAACCATGGCTTTTCAAATATCATGGAGAATGCCTTGGCAACTGCATCAGCCAATTTCCTCAGAGCTCTAGTTCTCAGATCAAGGTTCATTTGTTCCCAATGCATTTCACCAGGTCCTATAATCTTATGCACATTCATGTTCCTCAGGTGGTCATGAATCTGATCTTTTCTTACATTGTTTCCTCCAGTCCTGCTGTCCATCCACATAAGAGGTGTGAGAAGAGAGGTTGGTATTGAAGGCTGAGTCACAAAAGTTGCTGAGTTTCTCAGAAATCTTCTCATGTATTGTTACCTGTTTTCCAACACTGTTTACAAGGGATGTACAACTTTGACTTTTCTGGTTAACAAATGTATAGAAGACCTTCTTAGTCTTCTTTTGCCCCTTGCTTGTTTAAATTCTAGGTTTATCTTGATCCTTCTCACCCCATCCACAACCAAACTTCATCTCTATATAATTTGCAGGTCACCAGCCATAGTTTCAAATGTTGGTGCATCTGCTTCTTTCTGGTTTTGCCTGAGTTCCCTACTCAGCTTATGCCCGTCTCTTGCCTTCCTGGTCTGATTTCTTTTTCCTGGGGCTTGCCAGCTCCTCTGCTCTATGGAAGACTTGCTCAGAGATTTGCCAGCTCTGTTCCACTTGCTCCTCTGGGCAGTCTCCCAGGACAGCCCACTGACTGTCTCTCTGAAGAGCTGGAAATCTGCTTTCCTACTATTCAGGAGCCCCACCTTACTACTTACCTGACCCATATCCCTTAGGACTGCAAACTCCATCAGTGCATCCCAGGCTGCCTCCAGTCCCTGGTTCACTCCCTTACCTTGGTGACCATCAGGTCCAATATCACATCCTCTCACCTGGCTCAAGAAGTTTTCCTCCATGCATTCCAGGGGTCTCCTGGATTTCCTACAGCTTGCTGTGCCACTTTCCCAGGGATGTCAGGGTGGTTGAAGTGCCCCAGCCGGACTGTAGCCATCAAGTGTAGCTCCTCCTGTAGCCTGAGCAAGAAGGCTTTGTGTGTAGGCCCCCATTGGTCAGCCAGTCTGTAGTAAAGTACTTCCGGGACTGGAATTTGAGAATAGCTACCACTACCAGAGCACTGAAGTGCAAATCACAGGAACCACAGGGATTTGGTGTGAGCTTTCTAAATATTTTGCCACATTCAGCAGTGCAGTATTAAAATATGAATCATATGTAAGTAGTATACAAGAGGAGTATAATTTTATCATGCTTAAAAGCTTAAACATTTAAAGATGTGGTAAAAATTGAGAGTGAAGAGATAAATGTAAGTTGTATATTTGTGAATATTTTGACTAAAAATAAGGCTGAACGGGATAAACCTCATCTCCACATAAACAATGCGGGGGGTGGGGGGTAATATGGAAATCTGTTTTCAGGTTAAGTAGCAGAGTTCCAGTCTCATTACAACCATAAGTGGTAGCACAATTACCCAAAATTCAATGATTAATTAAAAAATATTCAGCTATAAACCACTTCTTTTCCCATTCTCCCTCCCCAGCCCTACTAAGCCTCTGTTCTTTCCAGTTCTTAGGGGTTCTCTCTTAAGATGTTTTTCACAAAAATAATTCACTATTTCTCATACAATATAGCACTAGTAACACTTCCTCCTTCTTTCCTTCTGTTTGTCTTCCATGAGTTACATGGTTCAAACACAGCTTGCCATAAAAATGCTCAATATACATTTGTTTACACTTGTAGGTTTTTCTTCAAATATTTGTGACTTTTTCTTAAACAGGACAAGGCATCAAGGAAATAGAAGGCTTACTCTTATGTACAGCTGACATAATACTGCATCATAAAGTTTTCATTTAAACCTCCCAGAACAGCAATTAAAAAAAGTTCTTTAAAATTTCCCTGTACTTTTAATGAATAAAGTTAACACAATGGAATCCCTCTAGCTGTCATTTGAGGCAGTCAATTTGCAAAAAAAATTAAAAATACAAATCATAACCTTTTTTTCCGAAACATTTATGGGAAAAAAGAAAAGAAATGGAGAAAGAAGAAGAGGAGAGGAGAGGAGAGGAGAGGAGAGGAGAGGAGAGGAGAGGAGAGGAGAGGAGAGGAG
>VZUI01030232.1:32900-88452 GCA_013401135.1 Cettia cetti | reverse complement strand
ACAGTAGACTTCCCTTGCCTCAGCTTGGCGGTTGGCTGGAGGAGAAGCTGAAAGGTTGGTCCTTGACTCAAGACTGGGGAGGGTCTCACTGGAACAACAGCTTCTCCTCCTCAAGACTCCATGGGCTACTGCACCAAACCCTTGAGGCTCAGACTGTCCCAGGAAGAAATTCCCAATCCCTCCAGCATGGTTAGACTGGTGCAGCTGGTGCTGAGGTAACAGCCTATGCCTTGCACAGCAATGCTGAGTGGGAGGCAGTGTCTGGTGGCAGGTGTGTACCTGTGAATGCTCTAGCTTTTTAGTCTGCCCCTACAAAACCAATTAGAAATGCCTTTGGACCTGAGCCTCTCTTGAAAAAAATAATAATCTTGTATGTCTTTCCAAGCTCACCAGTAGCTGAAAACTGCATCTGCCAAACCTTTCCTTTAGCTTTACTTTGCCAACACCCTTTTGATGTTCCACCATTTCAATCTGCAGCACCCCAAGGTCCTAGCACATGGTGTAGGGAGCCATGAGCTGCCTGGGCAGAGGGGGAGCCCAGGGATGGAAAAACTGATCCATGTAAGTCATGTGTGGTCATCTGATCCCATACAAGTTTTACTTATCTTCCACAAGTGATTAATTTGATATATTTATTAGAAATCCAGTTCTTGTAGCTATCACTTCTGTTTATCTCTCACAGTGGTCTCTACTTCTGTCCAGGTGTCCTTGCAAAGCTGAAAATGGGGATTAACTGCTCTGGCTTCTCATGGTGAACTTTTCCCAGGATTGTTCTTACATGTAAAGGTGCTTCTTCTTTTGCTGTAGAAATGCTGTGAATTGTATGTTCTTTAATCTCTGTTGATTGTAATGCAGGCAGTTTGTGGAGTATGAGCTACCGGGTCTCACAACTAAAATACAACTAAAAATATGCTTTCCCATGGGAGGAATATCTGGAGGCTAACTATCATTATCTAACTGGGAGCTGAAGGGCTAGTGATCCTTGGGGAGAACAGAGGAGAATAAGGGAGATTTTTTCTGAGATGGACAGCCTGACTAGATATGTTTCACTCTAAGAAAAAAAAAAAAAAAAAAAAGCTTATGCTCAGTTTTATATGGATATATGACATATTTTTTTTATACCCTACCTACATGGACTGCGTATTTTCTTGGCTGCATGTTTTGTTGTGGAGGAAGAGTCAGCTTCAGCTGCGTGTTTTTTTCTGCATTGTTTTTGCATAAGGAATATTCTTGTAGTTGAGACTTGAAACTTGTAACTGAGTAAACCAGAGCCACAAAGTCACATTCTCCTTAAAATATTGCTTAAAAAATAAGAACCTCTTCTCTTTACAGCTTGCTATTGTAATCTGGACAGCAAAATCTGTCTGAAATTGTTTTCTAAGATTTGCTATAAAACTGCAATTCTAAAAGGTCTTAGGATTTCTGTCATTCATCTGCAGAGAAAGCCTGGTCGCAGGTGCAGTACATATCCATCTCACTATGTATAACATAATGATGTTTCTTTGTGTTAGACAGAAAAGACAAAGGAAGTGCAACGGAGTTGTAGATCTTCAGTTACAAAAGTTTAAAAACATATCCATATTGTCCACGTATCATATTTACTATTTAAAGCTGTTCCACCACTCATCAGCAGTAAGTTTTACTCCTGAATTTCAAATATGGCCAGATGTTCAGCCAGTAAATAATGTAGCTTTTTGATTTCAAAGGACCTATGCTAATAAATACAGAGCATTGCCTTCATAGTTTAATATAAAGCACCTTGTCTTAGTGTAATTTAAAGTCCTTTTTCTTGATTCTTGTGTGAAAAGTAAAATGAAATGTGTATCACTTTACTCAGGAAATGTGCTTAACCATTAGGAGAAGCAGAATCAGGGATGCTGAACAGCTTATGCAAAACAAAAGTGTGAAATGCAATTCTGAAGTACTCTGGAAGGAATGTGGGAAAGGAAACCTGTGTGGGTGCCTTTCTGCACTCTCAGCTCAACTTCTTTTAAACAAAAATGTCACATGAAGATCTTTTATGCAGTACTGGAACACTTAGAACCACTTACAGACCTGATGTGGGACTGGAAAAACTCTCAGTCAGTGTCCAGTCTTGAGTCAAGGACCAACCTTTCAGCTTCTCCTCCAGCCAACCGCCAAGCTGAGGCAAGGGAAGTCTACTGTGGGACACCAACACTGCTGTTTTGTCATGTCCACAAGGCAAGAACCTGTATCAGTACACATAACTCATTCCTTCCTTGCACTGGTCCAGCTTCTGAACTATTTCTCGGCCTCCGCAATCTCTTTAAAGACAGACACTTTTCACTGGAAATTGCTGTAAAACAAAGCTTCATGTTGATGTAGGATGACATCCTCAAGATGCAAATGATGTGAACCAATAGCCAGGCATAATTTTTATATTTTCTCAGTGAAACAGCTTTCCCCCTTTCCTTGGCTTCTTGCCTCATGTTCATCCCTTCCCACATCAAATGCACAAATTCATCATTGGTTGTTCTTCTGGGAATTAATGTTTTCAGCAAAGCACTGCAGTGACAGGCATGCTGTGCAGAGATGTTCAAAGATTCCCCAAAATGGCACTGATGAGGATACTCTTAAAGGAGGGACATGACCTACGAAGGGAAACATGCCAGATTGCAATTTGCTGCAGCACTAAAGGGCCACTAAAACCACAACTCTCACTTTTCTTCACATTATTTTTAAATTCGAACCAACCCAATACGACCACTGCATGATTAACACTGAAACATTTTAGTGACAACACATTGCTGACAAATTTCTGTAGCGTCCTAAGGGTGTATTCTTGTAATTAAAATGGGAGTCAAGAGCTGTTTGGGCAAGAAGTTCAGATTTTAAAAAATTAAAAAAATTTAAAACAAACAGCACAGACTATGAAGAAAGATAGTCATTGCAAAACAAAGTTTGTGTGAAGCATTGTATAAACGTGTTTTCAGATTCAGGATTGATGAAACAGAAATTTTACAATAATATTTTTATTTTGATTTTCTTGCCATCTCAGGAATATTTTGAGCCATTAAAGGACCTCATCAATGGGAAAAAATACAGGACAGATTCAGTCCTTTTTTGTGCTTGGGTTGGGACAGGCTTTGAATCTACAGAGGAAATTCCTCTGTACATAGGATTTGTTGAATTAAGTGTACATACTTCATAAATCAAATCAGACTTTAATCCTCTAGCACAGATTTTTCTTTTTTTTTTTTTTTTTTTTTTTTTTTTTTTTTTTTTTTTTTTTTTTTTTTTTCTTTTTCATTTCATTATTTAGGGAAAAAAAAACCCAAGAAGATCTTGGGGAAAAGAACAAAACAAAACACTTTCTAGTGGAATGCAGTGGTCATTAGGTTAGAGTCTTAAATGGACTTTGTATGAGTGAAAGTCAACTAACTTTATTGTTGCTGAAGTTGAAATGTGAATGAGAGATCTATAGAAATACATGTTTCAGTACAATCAGTCGATTAAGCAATCTCATTGTTCAAACACTGCTAAATGCCTTGCAGTTATGAGATTTTAAACATCAATACAGTTTTTAAAAGTCAGTATATTACTTTCTCCTCTGGAAATTTATTGCAGTCTATCTAAACTGGTATTAGAGAACTCCTGCTGAGCAATAAATGCATTGAGATTGAGTATCATGAGGAAGATCAAGGAGTTCAACCCAGCCACTAAGCCTAGTCATCATAAAGATTCCTTTGCTTGATGGGAAACCTCCAAACTCTTTGTTAGTGTGCTCAAATGAGGGCAGCGATGGATACACAGAGTCAAGGTTACTGGAGACAGAGTAGTTTCTCCTGGAAAGAGGCATTACAAGAATTCAACTGAAACACCTCAAATAAGGAAGGTCTATGGGAAAACTAACTAGTCCAGCCCCTGGGTTCTCACTCAGGACTAGAAGGCTTCTGCACATTAAATTAATTGCTGGTTCACTTAAAATTAATAAAATATTTCCCTAGCACTTCAGTCAGCTTGCCAGAGGGTGCCATTGAATCAACAGACTGGGTTGAATTTTTAATAATTTCATGATCTCTAAAGCATCAAATGTAAGGTGTTCCAGGAAGTAAGAAAAGCCCTCAATGGCCCTCTTAGCTAGTCTTTATTAGGAGACAGATTAGGAGAAAGACTGGAATGGATTCCTCTCCCTGATACATTGATCTAAATAAAGGATGAATTGTTCAAATGCAAAAACATTGCAAAATCTAAGCCAGTCTCAGTGATCTTTAAAATTGCATTGACAATTGCTAAATATAAAGCAACATTTTCCTTTATGATCCCTCTTCTTAGCCAGCTCTTATATTTGCTGCATCAATTTTTTTCAGCTTTGTTGCCGTAGTCTCAGCAATTCACAAGAAGAGTTTGTGAAGCACGAATAAAGGAGTTAGGTAGAGAAGGCAGAAAAAATTCAGATGAAGAGGAAGGACAGGTCCGCCATTACAAACTAGGGAGAGCCAGAAGTGTCTGAGATGCAATTAGTAAGTACTACGATTACTTTTGTGCCTTTTGTGGGTTTAGACAATTGTCTATTGCTAAAGGGAAGCACACTGATAATTCAAATCTAAATTGGAGAGAATTTCAAGATTTCAAAAGTTAGATTTATCTAGACAGGAAAAAAAATCCAAACACTGAAGACTCCTATCACAAAGAAAAATCTGACAGTATTCTTTTTTCCCATTCTATATTTTCATTTAAAATCAGAAACAATTTAAAAAAGAAAAGTTAGAATGCTGTAGTTAAAAGAAAACAATGCAGTACTTAGAAGATATTCTCTCTCCCTTCTTCCCCTTCTCCCTTCTTCCCCTCTCTCCACCTCCATCCCCCTCCCCCCCTATTATTTTTCTTTCTAATCTTTGGGGAAATAAACATAATAAGATACATTAACTTGAAAAAAAGCTATTTTCCAAGACAAAATGGTCTGCCAATGTTTTCTTTAAGATAGTTTATTGCTACTGCAAGTAGAAGTGGAATACCTAGAACACCCACTGGCATGAAACAGGGCTGATACATTGCTCCTAAGTGCAATACTTGAGCATGCATTCTCAGCAAATCTGCTCTGGGAAACAGAAGGAAGTCTATCAGGAAAAAAAAAAAAGAGCAAGTAAAATTGTTTGAATTGCTGCTTGCTACAAAACTTTTGAGGTAGCAGACAATATGGTAGCCAGTATTTATTGTTAGTGGACTAAGATAGTACATTAATGAACTTAGGCTGCTCACTGGTTGATGTGTTGCACCACTCCTGCCCAGCAGTACCTCCCCAATGATTGACAGCTACAGAGCAAATCTGAATCACTTTGCAAAATCTGTGGTTGATTTGAACCTCAAGCACTGCAACCTTTCAAAGGATAATCAAGCACATACAAAAAAACCAGGATACTAAATTTCTTGCCTTAGAACTTGTCTTTTAGGCTCCAGTGGCCCTGTAAGCCTTTCAGTGGACACTGTTATGCAGTGCCACTGGCAGTGCCAATGACTTCAGGTACAAAACTCTACTCATCTGCAGCACACTGCAGGGTCAAAATCTTATGGTGGTCTTCACACATAAAGCCTGAAATCCCCACATAAGAAGCACTAATATTTCCAGTAGATGTGAGAATGGTCTGATACATTTTTGGTAACAGTTCTACAAAGGGAATGCTCAAATGTATATAAAAGATTTGAGTATTAGGTAACACTTCACACTGAAAGCTAAGGACAGGGGGGAGTTGTATGGTATGTGTTTTAGCAAAATTAATTTACATGATAGTGGCATATTTTCTGAGCACAGGAAGACAATCCTTGTTTTAGAATGTAAAGTCTAGAAAGACAAAGATATATAACAGTCACAGGAAAGAGACACAATAAGCAAATAATCTTAATGGTAATCACCAGTAGCTCTTGTTAATTACAGTCTCTCTCCCCTCACCTTCCTCTTCTTTTACTTGTTAATTCAGTTAATGCACTACACTCACTGTTTTTAACAGCTACTACAAATTACCATGCACTGTATTTATGTCTTTCTTCCCTCAGTATTCACCTCCCTTTCTCTGTACAATCTATGCATGAGATAAATCTCCAGAATGGGTAAGAGTTTTCTCCTGATAGAACTCCCTTACTCTTCCAAAGTAGCAGACTCCTCTATCTATCATGTAAGTTTCTGGCAGACATCAAAACCTTTGCTCAGCTCCCATCTAATCTCATAAACCTTTGCATTGCTGCCAGTCTGAATTGCCAAATCCACCTAACCACTGATACCACCCAACAGACTGATAAACTGCTCAGGGTTTTGGCTCAGGTTTCACAAAGGGATTCTCACAATGGTCAGAAGAATATTTTAAAGTGTCTCATCTGTTAGTCTGGGCAACAAAGCCAGGATAGGCCAGCAATGTGAAGAAGAGCTTTACTGAACCTACAAGCAAGCATCTGGCAGTACAGAGAAGTTAGGTAAGTATTTAGCCCTAAACAAGAGATCCTAGAAAAGGGTTTAAACCTTAGTGTGGGATAGAAACCAGACCTGAGACTTTCCACATCACACAGAAGAGTTCAAAACAAGCTCTTATCTTTGAGTAAAACAGTTCCCCTAACTGCTCAATTACTTTGTATGAGTAATGACAGAAGAGTGACTTGAGGATGCCAGGAACCTGGTGACTGTCCTAATCACTGGGCCCTGGAATCAACCTTTCTCTTGTTCAATGAATATTTAATAGTAACACTTCCTTTCCACATAGGGATGTCATGAGGAAAAATTATTTTAGCTTGACAGGTGCTTAAATACCAGACAAAGGAAACCATCTAAAGAATAATCAGCTATCCAACAGATCCAGGGTACCAAAGACCAGGAAAAAAAAGAGACAGATTTCAATGGTAGTAGAGGTCAATAGTATTGTATTCACATTTAGATAATGAAACATGTAAGTCATGTCTTAAGTAAGAAAAGGAGTGAGAGAAGAAACAAAGGAATAAAATATTAAAATAGAGCAGAATGGAATTTTCAGTAAGCAATTTGACAGGGATAAAAACTTGGGTGAACAAACAAACTCCTTTTTTATGTTTTCAAGCTCTACACCATTAGATGAACTCTTCATTGCCGGCTTATGCAGCTGACAAGTGCCTCGTTACACTTATGAGAGAATGTAAGGATTTTAAGAAAATGTCTAACTCTTCAGCTCAGCTCAGCAGGCTGGAAGTTCAGAGGGTAGGAAACCATTTACCATGTGAATAAACTGCAAAATGCCTTTGAAAATTACATTTTTAATTACAGTTGACATTTCTGAGCTTCCTGCTGATGGTATCTCTCTAAAAGAAAAAAAAAAACAAAACACATAATTCGAGACCAAGAAAACACTGTTGGAGAAACTCTACAGTTCACAAGTTACTATTGATAGAGGCATTGACTTCACATTGCTATTCACCAGTTTTGTCTAAACACCTCTCACACATTGATCAACTTGATCTCATTAAAAATCTCTGAAATGGCAAAGCGGCAGTATCCCTGATTTCCTGAGAGAGCTCAGGAGCAAATTCTAATGCTCAGCTTTGCAACTGCATTACTATATCATTCTACCACCTGTGATCCAAACCTCTGTCTTTCTGTGGTTCCTCCAGCATCAGGGATACACTCCTGGGGGCTGAATACCTGCAGTGGAACAGGAAGCTTCTTTGCTTCCCTCTTGCAGATACAGCCATAGGAAAAAGGCTGGTTATGCAGAGGGAGGAGAACCAAGGAAAAATGAGACAGGACCTCTGAAACTCAGTCATTTGGGGCTGAGAGCGCTCAGTCAGTGCAGTCTGAGTCTAGAAGATTGCAGAGAGCCAGGCAGAACACTAGGCAACCTCAAAAAAAAAGAAGGCCCACCGACTATGTAATTCACCTTCTCTTGCCCTTGTTTTTGAGCTGCCAGACCAAGAGGTAGATTGCAGAAAATCTGCCATGCCTGAACAAACTACAGAATATCCCAGTCTTGAACACTCAAAACTTTTTCATTATTACTCTTTAGCAAAGCTATAAAATGATACTTTGGAATGGGAACATTTTACCTGCTGCAATGACTTCCCTTACTCTATGAAGGAAAAGCCCTGAGTACTATGGAGTCCATAGGAATTTAAATAAATTGTTTTCATGTTTTTATTCCAAGATTCTAACATCCACTCAGTTTAATCTGGGAAAGTGTGAGGACCATCTCTTGCACTGCTATTTTGTGACTACAAAATTGGCTACAAACATGGTAGTAAGCAAAACCCTGCTAGGCAGTACTCCCAGTAACTGAAGCACAGTTGTCTGTGCTGAAGCGCTGTTAGAGCAGTGCCTGGAACACATTTGACCTGTGTTAACCAATATCGTCCTAAACAATACCCAGTTGCAGTTTGTGAGTCAAATGCAGGCAAGGACCTTTTTTACATGTAGCTACCTCATTCCAAGGCGTTTCTTTATGCAGAAGTAAAGCTTTCTCTTACAGTTGGGCTCACTAGTCCAAAACTTCCGAGAATCATTAAATTTACTAGAGAAGACATAACAATGAAGGCTACATATGCCACTGAATTCTTGCAAAGATGCCTCAAAACCAAAATATGCATCACGCTCACCTTGCTCTGGTCTGCTCAATTTAATGTAAGTTTTCTTTGCTTTAAACTATAAAAGTATCCTTCTAGTATCTATAATACAAACCATTAAAAGAGGCCAGCATATTCACACTTACAGCACTTGATTTTGATCTGCATCAAACTTGGTGACAAAGAAAAAATTATTTTGATAGCTACAAGTTAGTAGGAGAGATTAAACCACATGAACATGAACAGCATAGAGCCATATGAATTGGATATGTTCCCAGATATCTGTACTAATATGATCCTAACCTCATCACCATCTATTTCCTCCAAATATGGATAATTAATTTATTTTGAAGGAGTTGTAACTGACTGGAAACTGAGAATATGATACAACTGATCAGCTAAGAGCTCTGTCTAGTCCAGTCACGTATGCCTTCATCAATGGGCAGCACCAGTTTAATATGTGAGCAATACCTGACAGCCATTGGTCAGATAAACTGTGCCTCCACAGCGAGTTCATACATGGTCTTTAAGAGTCAGCAATTGGTATCAAACATGTAATTTCAGAGCTTTCCCAGAAACCTACTTACCCTTCATTATAACATTTCAAGGTGTTAACTGTAGCCTTGTAAATGACCAGTCTTGAAAGCTTGAGTGCTAACAAATCACTTTTATGCTAGACAGATGAACAGAAAAGTTAAGACAGAAATTCAAATTTAAAATCAGCATATTTTTAAATGACCTATAATTCAAAAACTTCTGACAGCGTGCCTTTGGACTTTGCAGAACTATTTCCCTTCTTTTGTAGGAATTGTGACAATTTGCTGGCCAAGTTAAGGTGCTAATTCAGGGAAGCATCACCATTCAAAAGGAATGTAAGCATATGCCTAACTTGAAGCATGCACTTGAGTCTCTTTGACTTAATGATAGGATCTAAGCACATATTTACATTTAAGCACATGTCTGAGTGCTTTCCTCCATTGAGACAGATTTAAGCTTGTGCTTCAGTGCTTTCACTGTCTAATTTTCCATGACAAAGCTAAAGGCAGATGTAAAATAGTGTGTTAGAATGGAAGCTGCTTGCCAGGCTAAGTGCATATAGACAATCAACCTCTGCAAAATTATATGCAAACATAAAGGTGCACAGCTCATTAGTTGGGCACTGAGGGGCAGAGAGACAATGAGCCTCTGAACCACGATCCCAGCTCACAGAAATGACAAAGCTGGGTCTTTTAGCTGACTGAAGAAGTGATGGGAAAAGTAACACTGAAACTTGTATCCACCTTAACTCAATCTGAGGTTAAAGCAAGAGAGGAAATAAAAGAAGGCACCTCTTTGTATTTGAGTCAAGCTCAGAACAAGATGGGCATTATATGGGGACAAATAGGCTCAGGCAATCAGGGGCTGTTGCTGCTCTGATTTCTCTTGAAAAAGGTGCAAGGTTGTGGCAGCATGACAAAAAGGAGAGAGTGATGTCTGGAAAGATCTCAACATTATTGTTTCCTGCTTCACTGGGACTTCGAGATACCTCCAGTAATATCAAGTAATATATTCCCATGGGAAGGTGTTTTGGCAAAAAAAAGGAACAACAGCTGTTAGAGGATCTTCTAATTTTGAGATTTTTTTTCTCCTCCCACCCCCTCAGCCCCCCCATCCCCTCTGCCCAAATACACAGTAAAGTCAAAATACATAACTGCTAAAGTTATTCTCTGTCCATGAAATTTTATCCTTTTTTTTAGGATTTCTCCTTTACTGTTAACCAGAATAAATGACTGAAGCTGTGATTGATTGTACTGAGGAATCAAGGTGACATAGATAATGCAGATATCTTGTTGATGTGTCTCCAGAAGAACTGGGACGCAAAAATTTCTCCACTCTGACATGCAGACCTGGTCAAGTATATACTCCATTACTGTACACTCCTATAACCTACTCATTCAGCCTATATGGAAACTAGGAAAAAAATAGCAAACTCCCTGCCTTGACACAACTTTCATCAACTGAATCATGTGTAAAAACAGCACATTAATTATTTCCACATGGCTAAAGTCTATAAGAAAGAAAACCGTTGAGATATGTCTGAACACTCATTGCAGTTCAGCACAACTGCTATGGTATCTAAGGTTGCTGAAAAAATGCCTTAGACAAAAAAGCGCCTTTCATTACACCATCTGAAGGGAAGCAGTAGTAACATTTCATGCTCCTCATAACTGGCGCTCATCACTGAGAATAAGTGAAATTACTGCAGCTCATATACATTGGCTATGCATAGACAACTACATCAGGACAGAATAGTTGTCCTTGATACACCTTTTCTGAATCCAAGAGCCAAACACCAAGTTATTTGGAGTGAATTGACTTGCTATTGCTAATATTGTCTCCTTTGTTTGTTACTGTTTGTAATACTGTTTGTGATTTTTCAGTGTTTTAATAGTATTTATTCTATGAAGAATATTGAAGAGTGGAGATGAAGGTATAGAAAGACAAAGTTATGAAAGTATAGAAAGATCTCTTAAAGATATTTCCACACCTAGCTGAGTTTTCTGAGTGAATCTTGTATGTATTCAAACTAGAAAGATGTCTCCCCAGAGAACACAGTACAATAATCCTAAGGCTCAACTCATTACGGTAGGCTGGCTTGGAAAAAGTTTGGGGATAGTACAAGAAAAATACAGCACAGTATTAAAAAAAAAAAAAAAAGAGCATGTATACTTAGTAACCTCAACTGAACAATTAAATATATACTCATAATTTTTCTCATAATGTTATTATATAGTCTGTAGCATATTCTACTAGTACTAGAAAACATTTGCTTCTGAAAATAGATATTTCTTCATGAATCATAGCTGAACTACAGTCCAAAAACAGCATTTTGGATGAAACAAAAAAAAAAGTCATAAATACAAAAAATGTCATGAAACCTAAGTATGTGCTAAAGCTAAAATATATAAACCCCATTTAATACATATATTGCATTTCCTTTAAAAACCGGCATCTTTCATGTCCATCAACGAGTCAGACTGAGATGCAATATGTAGCAATAACTGGACAGGCTTGTCTCTGCATCATTCAGCCATTTCATAGGTAAACAAAATAAGTCAAAAAGATTATTTTAAAGGATAAAGAGATCATTAAAATGAGCTACTGATTACTGTGAATCTTAAAACCACATTTTCATACTTAATTTGTTGTTCTAAGTGTATCTCGAATTAATTTGAAGGAACAGAGTAGCATATGACAGATAGCAATGCAATAATCCTGAGACTTCATTCACTAAAGGAGACTACACTTAAGAGGGTTTCTCAATAACAAGTTATAGGAGAAATTCAAAAGTATAGACATGCAGTAATTCAAAATGAGTTATTCATTAAATTTAATTGCAGGACTTGACTGATATCCATTCATTTTTATATACATTGTAGACATATTTTTATGTATTACCCTGTTAATGCTAAGCTGGTGAGGAGAAAAATTTGATAAATAAATCAGATGTTAGACAAGACTCATGGATTAACTAGCTAACAGGGAAACATTAGGAACATGATCACACATTTAACAGATCATACAGAGGATCTGTTTCCAAGGCTCAATGTCCTGTTCTGTGTAAACAATGGGTATCTTCCACTACCATGCATTGACAGTCCAGAATCACCCCTGGTACCAGAAGCATCCAAGTTATAGAATCAAAAGTATCTGCAAAAGTAGTGTGCATACATATTTAGGTTTCTTGGATGTGAACTACCAACCAAGAGTTAGGGATAACAACATATGCACAATGCTATGAATTAAAAAAATTATTGTTACAATTCCATCATGCTATGTCTTTTCTTCCTGATGTGCAATTACTCCTTATGCCTGTCCCTTGAGAGTCTCTGGCTACTTTTGGACTACCATGATGTTTGCACTCACTTCTGCACCCTGGGGTCTGGAGGGATCATCCCAGAAGAGTGAAAAGTAATCAGACAACTTTAACAGCAGTGAAAGTGAAAGGGTCCTCCACATAATTATTTCAGGCAGAAATTCCAGCTATAGCTCTTAGGAATATTTCTTTCTCATCTAAATAGGGCGGCCAAGATAACTGGCTAACTGTCTAAGTCGATTATATAAGCAACTCAAAACTCATAAATATAAATCCAACCGTCTCCTTTTTATACATCACAAAGTTTTAATGATGAGCCTGTTCCATAGTCAGGTAGTGATTTAAAGTAAGACGTAGCATTATATGCTGCCCTTGGGTGCTCGCCTCTGAGAGCAAAATGTACAGCTTTCTTTGATCTTACCATTTACACTCCTTGATACACAGCCCCCTCAGTACACCAGGTCTACGCCATGCAAGTGGGTGATGGTCAGATTAGCTCTGACTGGAAGAAGTGTGGCACTGCACTGAAGGGAACACCTGCTGAAAGGGATGCATATCACTCAGGACAGGCTGCTACTGCACTGGGTGGTACTAGACATTGAGACCAGAACAACATTAGCATCACCATGACATGGGAATCATGCTGATAGATGTGTTTCTATCAGCATTTGCTTTGAAACCTAGATCGCTCTCTAGTGCACAGGTAACACCAGATGCTGCTCTCCTAAAGCCCAACTGACAGTCTGCTGCACGTGGGTGGACATGGACACGAGTCAGGGATCCACCACTTATAAACTTCCAGGCTTGCTCTCCAAGGCTGAAAGACGAGTGTCAAAAACTTCAGAAATCACTAACTGGAGCAAAACATTTTGTATAGGTGAATTTCCATTTTTTTTTTTTTTACCTGACAACTGTGATGTTAGAGCCTAGTTTAATGTATCACAGCAAACAACTCATGTAATTTTCATTTTTGACTGCTCCAGTAAATGAGTTTTGCATCAGCTTTTGGCACTGAAAGTGGGTTTGGATGACAAAGTTATGTCTGCAGTGAAACGTTTCCCTGCCAGTATGCCATTTTTTTTTTTTATGTGAATAAAACCTTTGCTATCAGATGCTGAAGTGCACAGTGTTTAAGGTAGCATTGCTGTAAGCAAGAGTGAATGGAAACATATGGAGAACAATTGAGTTATTCATAAGGTGCCACCACAACAAACTAAGCAGGCCACCTGCTGTTTCACTGCCTCAAGAGGCTTTTCTCTACAACTCATTCTAAAATAATTTGGTGGCAAGTCTGGCACTGAAGTCAGATTATAAACTGGAAATTCAGCAAAAACTCACCAAGGTTGTGAAGGCAGGGGTGTTTACTTACACACATTCCTCTGTGTCTTTTTTGCATGCATGTTGCCTGCACAATTCAGCAACACTGAATTGCTTTATAGAAATACAGCATGCAAAAATAAAACAATTCAGCAATTAGGGCTCCTACAGCAAATTTATCTATCACTTTGCAAATCCTGAGCATTTTAACAATAAATGTTAGACAATATAGCAGTAAAGTTAACAGGAAACAGAACACATCTAACAAGGAAAGCAGTAATAGAGTCTGTTGCATTACATAAGACAGGTTTCCTTTAGCATTTTCATCTAAGCTCCATACTCCATGTATTATCATCTTCTGCCTTCTGTGGGATAACTTTGTCCCACGTTTGCTTTTGGCCTGCTCAGCTGATGTAAGACATTTCTCATTACCTGAGTCTCTTTGTGGCTGGACTAAGGACCCAGACCAGAGAATAATTTTGGTTGGAAAATACCTCTAATAAAGGCTAACCATTAACTCAGCACTAAACCATGTCCCTAAGTGCCAAATTGAAACATGTTTTAAATACCTCCAGGGATGGTGATTCAACAATTTCCCTGTGAATCTGACAGATTTTTGGGTTTCCTCACTCCCCCTCTACACTGTGCTGGTTTCCTCTAAGCTCCAAAAATGCTGGGTCTGAATAACTTCTCACAGGATTCCAGATCCATCACCTCAAATAGACACATATAAAAGGAAAATCCTGCTCTCTCATATGCATCAGTCTCAAAATTTAGCAGAGGCTTACAGACAGACTTAGGTCATGGTTTACCTTCAGACATGGTTCAGTAAGGTGCCAAGGTATTCAGCAGTTTTAGGGTTTTGTTCAAGAGAATTGTTTAATGGAGCCCACGGTCCTTCATTGCGAACTTAAAACCTGAGCATAAAAGACATGTCAGCAGCTCTAGTGTGACCTGCCATATTTTTAACCACTACAAAGAAGTCAGCCTCTTCTCTGCTTCCTCAGCTACTCTTTATCCCCACTGATCCTGTCACCCTCATGGCACGCACGTGCTTCACTCACCACAAACATCTCCTACCACTTGAATGTTTCCTTGTCTTTTACTTCCCACCTCCTTCCTCCACGAACCTGCTCCTCATTCTTATTTATTCTCCCCAGCTTCTCTGCTGCTTAGGAACTTGTAAAAGAGGGGGGAAAATGAAGTGGATTAAGTGTATGTGAGAGCAGTTGCCTCTGCTTTCAAGCCGTGCCAACACTGCAGTCCTGTCCCACTCAGCATGGACAGCCTAGAGAGAAACAGGCTTTTGGAGGGGGGGAAATTAGCTGCTAAATTCTATCAAATCTGCAGGAAGCACAAAAACCACAGGCTTCAAAAGAGTTCAAGCAGAGCAATGGTGTGACTGAACTCCTAACTAGTGTACTGTAAGGGTATTTTTCATCTTAATTGTTATCAACCTATAGGATAACACTGCTGTGTTCACAGCTGTACTGCTCAGGCTGCCCGAATCATCCAAATCCAACCCCCAAGCCCTCCCTTATTTATTCTGGAGTGTGTTGTGTTGTTCAGAGTGGTTATCACTGTCCAAGGAAATGTTTTATTTTCTGCTGTGTGTTGTATTTTTCAGCTCTTTAGCCGGACTATTACAGTCTCATGCTGGGCTGTCAAAACAACTCAATCTATGCTGACTAGCGAGAGAGCAACATATAGTTTCCAGCCAATGCCTCCAGAGTAGCAGTTCAGATAGGGAAGCATCATGGACAGTGAACTGAATATCAGAGGATCACCACAATTAGAAGCTTTAAGAAAGACTTCTATGGGTAATAAATTATTCATAGCTTCAAACTATCTTAGATAATTAAAACTGCCTGCTTTCAGCAGATATGCCATCTACTACAGTGCTTCTCCCTTCTCATAGATCTGATTGACACTATCTCTTTCAGATACTGTATCCACTCTCTGTTTACAGGTTTGACAGGTGCACCAGGCATACCCTGTGCTGTATTATTCACTTGTGCGTGTCTGTGCATGCGTGCACATAAAAACTCTTACAAGGGAAGTCTGCTATTGTGCTAGCAGACTGACAGCAAGTATGCTAAAATACAACAGGTTAGGCTTAACCTAATATGCCATAGAAACAGCCTATCATGTAGATAAAGGCCCAGAGAAGCCAGGATGCAGGGAATAAATAGCAAATGCTATGATGGGAGGAAAGGCAAGTGAAATCCTCTGTTCCATGAAGAAGCTGACACCAAGTGTGTTACAATACCTATTGACAGTAACATGAAGTTGGATTTCTTCATTAAGGCAATGTCAACTTGCTGTGAGATTTGGCTTGATGTTCCTTGAAGTCTGCTGAAGTATACATACAGTGGTTTTGGTTTTTCCCCCATTTTCTTTTCAAAGCACACACAGGAGATATATTTTTTGGAAATAACTGTGTGCCAAGGGTGACAACACTGTAGTACGTTGCTCGTCAGCAATTTAAGACATTATTTTCTAACCCATGAAAATGGAGGGAGAGAATATATTTATCCAAATCACGGTCCTGAACTTTTGACTTGAAGAAATTTCTTTAAATTAGAAGACTTTTCAATTCCTCAGAGAAGTACAGCAATTTCAGTTTGGAAAACTGAAACTTTCCTACAGCTAAGAAGCAGCAAAATATTTTAATATCATTCTGCACTATGCAACCTTCCAAACTCATATTACTTTCATTCTTAAGCATCTATAAAAAGAGAGGGTCCACAATAAAACTAAATCACTGCATGTAACCTAGTGAAAGTACTGGTTAAAATGTGTAGGTTATGAGGTGTTGGCAGACAAAAAGAAATCATAATTAAATTAAATTACAAGCTTACATGGACTAAAATTACCATTTACACCAAATATGCTGTTCTTCCTGACTATCTCAAAAAGCTTGTGAAGGGTGGGTTGTTTTTAATTTATTGTATTATTTTTAACAGAAGTAAACCTCTTCCATTTGTGATTCATTAGCTTATCCTGGTTTCTCATACAATACAATATCATGATATGATAGTTTTAAAATTAATAATTGATTCCCCTTTGTTGCTATCTTCTAACAGTTCAAACAGGATACAAATGAAAAACTCAAAAAAGGCAAAATGATTTTCAAAAACTGGAATGCATTCAGTGTCTATAAACTTCCTTAATTTTGGCTCTTTTTTTTCTTTTTCTTTTTTTTTTTTCTTTTTTTTTTTTTACAAGGAGGAAGTAGCCATTGCTCCTAAGGTTATGAGTAGGCTCTACTTATTTCTATTTTTTTTTCACTTCTACTCTTTATAAGTGAATGGAAAAAAGATTATTAATTAAGAAGAGTAAGAGACATTGCAAACTACCTTCCAACATAATAGAAAGAAAACCCAAACTAGATGAAGTATTATTGTTTTGATAAAAATAAGTTAAATCAACAAATTAGGGGAGGGAAGCAGGGATGTTGGATTTACCTTGAGTAGCCACAAGCACAACATATCAAATATATGAAAGCCTATAGCAGCCAGGGACCAAGAAATAAATAACAAAATGCTATGATGTGGAGAAAGAGACAAGCTATTTTCTTTGTACTTGAACACAGGACAGGCAAACCGAATTTGAATATTAGACTGGGTATTGCCTACCTGCTTAATGTCAAGGCTATGTGTTGTCCATTATAACCAGAAATCATCCTTCCACAATAGAATAGAAGCAAATTCTTCATGCAAGTGCAATAACACATCTGAGATTCACTGTCATTGTGTGTGTTTTAACATTGTTAAGTGGGTCCTCTTAAATTTTTTAATGTGGGAAATCAAAAACAGTGGGAAGAACATCCTTTGAAAAAAATTAAAGACTTCACCGAAAGGAACCTAGAGATCCACAAGATGAGTACTGCTGTTCTGCTAATCTGAACTGTTTGTGTGACAACACTGAGTTTCAGAAATATTACAAAATTATTTAATTCATACTTCTGCAAGTTAAGGTCATGTTTGGTCTCTGTTCCCAAAGGTGCTAAGAGACAACTTTCAATGTATTCAAATTATGAACCAGATCATTAAGTTATTGGACTGACCCTTTCTTGTTATTAATACAGAACTCATCTTGAAGATTTTCTGCATGGCTGTGTGGATTACCTGAATCTGTGTAGACCTCAGCAGTTCAGACTTGGAATGTAATGCAAGCAATTCAACAAGCGGTGTCTGAAACTTATTGGCACAGGAAAGTGTTCATCTTTCATTTTATTATTTTGAAACACTTCACATAACACACTGTATGTGTCTTACCTGCAAATTAAAGTCCATTATTTGCATGTTGAGAAATGGAGGGACAAGTAACATTTCACAGATCTTAAAACAAAAACAATTTACCTAGATGTATTCAGCCTGTTTCAACATTTTCTGCTCTGAGCAAGGAAAATTACATAAAATAGGCTGAAATACACTTAATGCCATCCTTTATCCCACCATCCTACCCCAAGGCAAGATCAATTAGAAACTATTTCTTTACCATCAAACATTTGTCTTATCTGCTCTTAAAAACCATCAGTGAAGATTTGACCCTCTATCCAGATTTTTTCCCCCATGCTTAACTATCCTGACCATTTCCAAGCTTTGACTGATACATAATTTTATTCTCCCTTGCTGAAAACAAATGTCTCATTTCTGTCACATTGGCATCAGGAAGAGTTTATTCCCGTTCTGTTTATATCAATGTCTTTTTCATATCAATGTCTTTTTTCATGTCTTGTGTCTTATAAGCATGTGTTTTGCATCCCAGTCCTTCCTTCTTTTGACTGAGCTACTCCCACAGGTTCTGACCTTGATCACACAACATGCCCTTCAGTTTCTGGAGTCTCTCACACTGCATCACCTCTCTTTGCCAGTACAGTATCAAAAGATGGACACCATATGTTAGTCTGAGATACTTTGTCTGATGTGGCAGTATTCTAAC
The DNA here is from genome assembly GCA_013401135.1 of Cettia cetti. Lineage (NCBI taxonomy): Eukaryota > Metazoa > Chordata > Aves > Passeriformes > Sylviidae > Cettia > Cettia cetti. The sequence goes on along the minus strand of VZUI01030232.1, from coordinate 69,797 downwards.
ATAGGTGACTATATCATCTATTTCAGTTCTCTGTGTATCCCCCGACCTCCCCACAATTTATTACCTTTCCACTCCTTAACAGTAGAAAATGGATAACAAGAGGTGCAATGACATAATATGATGTTCCATCAGTGTAGCAGACATAAGCAACGGGAAATGTACAAAACACCTCTTCTGATTTCCTTTCCCAACACAGTCAAACTTCTGTAAAAGGTTGAAGGGGAAGCAGGCCAGGTTAAGGGATAAAACACAATTACTTGTCACAAGGCCAGACAAAAGCAAAATGAGATCATGCAGAAGAATGACACCAGGAGTGCTTTTTCAGGTGGTGCAGTTGTGTGTGCACTGATAGACTTGCTTTCCTCAAAGAGCCTTTTGATGCATCTGTTTGTGAGTTCTTCAGAGGTCCAGTAGCTTTTCTGTAACCAGAGGGAACAGATGGCAAAATGGCAAGAACTCAGAGCAAACCATGGACCAGGGAAGTTACACAGGAATCTCTCTGACTGGGGAGGAGAGGAATGGTGGGGAGCCTGCCATTCAGCAAATGAAATGGGTCATTTCCCAGAAATCAAAAAAACTGAGAGATCTTTTAAAACAGGAGAGTCTAGAAGGCACTATCCAAAATTCCCTGGACATTTCTAGTTCAGTGCTGGCACTAAAGAAAGGCCACCACTCTCCTCAAGGCAGGGCTCTAACCCTGTAGCAATCCCTTTTCAACAGCCAAATAGCTCATCAGACCTCACACCCCCCATATGTGTGCAAGAGCCACTGAAAAATAGCTGCATCAGAGGCTGTTACAAAGAGGATGAAATGAGCTTTCCTACAGTGCCATAAAGATTTAGCAAAATAAGAGCTAGTAGGAGCTGATGCTATGAACTCTCTTCTAGCCTGCTTAATTCCTAGTGCTGTCATGACTGAATTTGATGGAGCCAGGCATAGCTCAGCTCAGGGAAGAGTTTGGCCCCCAATGCCTCCCTTGAACTTTCTTTCCCAGCCTTCAGGAGTCCTACCTGGCTGTGTCTGCAAAGCCAGAAGAGAAAATCTATCCCACAAGAAGAGGAGAAACCAAATAAAGTAGAATCCAATACAAAAATGAGAAAATAAGCAAGTATTACATGTTTTAGATAATCCTTCTGTTAGACATGATAAAAAACAGAGGGGAAAGTCACTGTAATTTCCACTTGTTGATGAAGCCTGTTGGGCTGATCTCCAGATCTGTGGGCAGCACACTCTCTCCCTGGCAAACTATAGGCTCTTCTTTTTTCTGACCTTGTGAAAAAGTTAAAGAAGAGCCAGTTCAGATGAAATTTGTGGAAAACAAGCAAATACCTTCCAGACAATGGCTATGAAGCATCAAGCTTTAATATTACTGCAACATGGCAAGAGTTTGTGCAATTCATGGCTCAAAACTCCCCTCCATCTACATTGTCTCACCCATCCATTGAAACTTGTTTAGACTGGAGTGAGCTGGGCAGCTGAAATGAAGATACATTTGTAAAGACATTCTCACAAGGCATTAAATGGAAAAAATGATACACAAGGTGCCTTGGGAAAAAGCTGCTTTCTGTTGTGGGAATATTAAAAACAACTGTTTTTCCTCTGACATCCTGCTAAGCAATGTTACCATGAGAACACTTCTAACCAAGGAGTTTTACAGCTAAGAACCTGGGTTTTGAAAACATTGTGAGCACCTGTATCCTATCTCCTCAGCCAGGGTAAATCCTGGGTGTTCATCAACCCTCTAACCAGAGTTAAGGGTTGTTGAGCAATTCCCCACATCTCTCAAGAACAACACATTAGCCTGATGGTCAGAAAGACAAAAATGCTCTTGGATAATATTATTTGCAGAAAGCCCAAGCTGGACCATAGAAAAAAGATTAATAAAAAGCAACTCTGATAGCTGCAAGTCTCAGGCACAAATTCTGGTAAGGAGAAAATCCTGACCAAAATGACGGCTTGTGCAAAACTGTAAGCAGAATATCACAAGCTGAGTTGAAGCCCTTTTGAAACTGTGGCAACCTGTTTTATTCATCTCTCTTTCTCAGATGGCAAATATGTTGCTAATTATGTACTGGACTGCACAGCATCCTAGTGAGTAGGAAACTCAGTTTTCTGACAGCTGCTACTGCACTTTTGTGAGATCTTGATCCTTTAGAAGATACTGTGCTGTCTCAGACAGTTATATTAAAACCTTTTTCTCTGAGAACAAAATCTGAAAAAGAGAATGAGTTGGTCATTTGGGTTCTTCTCCTCTAGGAGATTTCTGAAAACCCTGGGTCTTTCAAATAGACAACCCCAACAGTTGTCTTTTGTCAAAAAAGGCATATGGTCTCACAAAATAAAGATGTACTCTGTCTTTCTTGATGGGGGTCATGTTTGCAAAGTGCTTTTGCATTGTGTTTAAGGGTAGATTGCAAAGCAAACAAAGCAATTATCAGCTGGGAGACAAAAACAGATGAGGACACAACACAGGGAGTGGGGATAATAATCATGAGGATTTTGGCAAGTGTAACCTCACAAATGCTGGTGAAAAACTGGGCAACTTTACACATCTTAAGAATATTTTTCTAGGGGAAATAGAGAAATTAGGTAACAGTTGTACCAAAACTTGGGATAGACAGAAGTATTTGCAAAGAATCTGCCCATGAAGAAAAATGAGGCACATAAGAGGAAGAATTTGGAGGATCAAGATAAAAAGACTTTTCAAAATCTAAAACTGAGGATAGTTGTTGGAGTCTTCACCTCCTTAAATTGTTATTCTTTTTCCTGTAAGAGCATGTAACACTACCACAACTCCACTTTACCTCGAAAGTAACTGCAATAAGAATGAAAACCCTGGAAGCAGTATCTGACTTTAAATAAGAATGAAAACCCTGGAAGCAGTATCTGACAATAGTCCAAGTAATTTTCATCTTAAGCAACCAAATACATCCATGAATACCCTCTCTACCCATTTTGAAACCCATAAATACATAAAAGATACTTCAATGTCAAAAGCCAATTAACAGTCTTATGATCTTGTTTGGTTAGATTCGAAGGTAAAACAGTGGAAGCTGGACACACTCCGCATGCATTTTACATAATTCTTTTATTATTGAGTGGATTGTACTTCTTAATTTGAGTTTTACACGCTGCAAACCATGTTTTTCATAGAGAATTTTGCCTCAGAATCATAAAAAATTTTCTCCTAGACAATTCAGTTAAAATGATTCTTTGGGGTTTAAAGCCATTTATCCTTCAACCTCACCCTTTATAAAACCAAGACCTAGAATAGTCACTGCTTAGTTATTAATAATATCAAGTTAATGATAATGGCTTTTAACTCATAACCAGCACATAGATTAAGCAGTTTCAGGGCTGCTAATTTTATGTTTGTTTCTTTCTTTCTTTTGGTCAAAGTTCATCTCCATCTCTTAGCTTTCCAGAGTTACGTTAGCTTATGAGAACTCAGGGGATTATTCAGAAAGTTTCTCTCATCATTAGCAACAAGAAGTTAATAATTAAAGTCAAAATGCACCTTTTAATATTCAGGGAACAAGAAGAGTACAAAATAACAAAACTAAAAAGAGAAAAAATTACCACTGAAAATACACTTGGGCGTAGAGTAACAGAATAAAAGGCAATGAAACATTGCCACCACAATGTGGCACAAAAAGCAGAAAATGCAAGGCATATAAAAATCTCTTTAACCTATTTCTGCAACAAGGTCTGTTTCCCAGCAGAGCTCTAGTTTAACAAATGGCATAAAATTAGCCCTTGTTTGTACAGTATGTTGACCAGGTGCTGCTTTCTTACTTGATGGGCAACAACCATAAAAATAACATGTTCCTGATAGTGCTGGAGAATTTGCTGGAGTGTAGAGCACTAAACACTTGAATTAATAAAGCTGATGACAATACAAGTGTTTCCAATTATCGGGATCTCTGTGAGTCAAATACAGAGATTCAATACCAAGACATGCATTGTCACTTTTCTTAATCGTAACTCTGCCCCTTAAAATCAGATGCCAACACATACTTGCCTTGGTATAAAGAGTGGAGTAGAATATGTTTGAAATTGTTACAGTGGCTGCCTTCAGAATGCTGGCCAGGCACCTGAAGGCCCTTTCCAACTCTTTAGAATGGGGTGTGACTAACATTCTTAAAAGCTCAGGACTGTAGCCTTCTAGACACACTACTGAGAACTGCCAAAGTCACAGAGTGCCACAAAAAGCCTGTTGAAAAATTCTTGGAGTTATTTTTTGGAGTCAGCTACAGACTTTGTGTGCTGTCTTGGACAATATGGATATTTATTCTGCTTAGATGTTAAAGCCAGGGAAACTGAGACCCCACTTTTGGAGGACAAAGGAGTCCCAAGAACCAATTTCAGTCCCTACCATGAGAAGCCATCTCAGGCCATTTGAATCCTAGTGAAACACCTGCAATAGCACCGAGGAAGTAGAGTGAACACCTACTTTAATGCAATTTTGCCTCCCTCTCTCACCTCTAGAATAGGAATCAGTGTGTTTTTCTACCATACCAAGACTGGTGAAAATGGAAGCGTTTTACATGGAAATTAAATCAGATACTTCTTTTCTGAGGAAACGATAAGGACCTTGAATAGCTAGTATTTTTAAATAAAAGTGTATCATTTGAAAACTTAATTATTTTGGTAGCAAAAAATGCTTATTATACAATTCTAATTAAAAGAAAACAATTTTCATTATCTTTTGTAACTATGGCACATTTATGAGAAAGTCAGCAGTAGCAACGGGTTATGCACTTTTAAGCCAATAAATTTCCTACTTGTCGGATTTTGTTAGACTAATCAATTATACCAGGAATTTAATAAAGTGGACAGTTAAAGGAATTTAATCTATTCTCTCTAGAACAAACAAGATTAACAAGATAAGGTTCCGATTTGAGAAAAATATTTAAGAGATAAGCTAAATTAGAAAGTGAAAAAGCTTGTGATTCCCAAGCAGTCACATAAATGAAGGAAATAATTAAAAAAAAAAAGCCACAAAAAATACAAACAAACAAAAAAACACCCCAAAGGTTAACAGGCAATATAAGAGTAATTTCTTTCCTCATAAAATAATTAACCTTTGGAAAAGGCTTCCTGTCAACACAGAGGCTTTTACTGTGCCATTTAAGGAACCAGGCACATTCCTGAAAAATGAACAATAGGGAACTTAAATAAGTCTTTGTAAATAAAGCATCTTGGTTCTTAGCAATGTGGAAATCCAACAATTCTCTGCCTCTCTTGACAGGGAAAACAAGCTCAAAAGGTATTCTATAAGTAGGGGGAAAGATGAAGCAATTTATTTTAAGTTCTCTTCTTTATGCATCCTTTTGTGGTTGGTTTAATTCCAGAACGACGAATTTTCACTAGATGGATTTGTTCATTAACTATATGCAGGTCTGAACACCAAAGTAAAATGGATGAAATATTTCTACAATCACTAGCTCCCTTCATATGAGTTGCCCTGTCAAAGTACTATTTTGTAAGGAGTACTTGTATACTCTTATTATATAATTCTCATTTTTACTGATATAATGCAAGAAACTCCTACTTTCAAAGCAAATAATAAAGATCAATACCTCATTCTTACTGATAATAAATATGATTTAGGTGCCTAACTCCCTTGGACTCCTCTGACACTTCTGGAAGCAATCTCCTATGGTGAATAATCACCAGGATACAAAGTTGAAAAAAAAAAAAAAAAAAAAAAGAAAAAAAAAAGATAAAACAAACTTTTAATAACTCTATATATCTGGGGGAATGTTTTAAATTCCATAAAGGATATTTATTTTATGTGAAGAAAAAATCATTCAGAAAAGCCATATTGAAATAGCAGTAAAACAGCACTCGTTGGTAAAGCATTTCATTTCTGGACAGATGGAAGAGCTGAAAACATTCACCATCTATCTATATGTACATCCATTTGCTCTTTATAAGCAAAAATTCTATGCTGTGCACAGGTTACAGTGATTTCTCCAGGGTGAAATTGTCCTTCCCCATCTCACCATATTTTGATAATGACTGGAATGTGTTTGATATATTGAAACATTCTTGCCTTGATTGTGTTTTTCATTCATTACCAAAGCTGAGAATATAGAAGTTGCAAATAGTGTACAATATCTTGTTAGAAAAATAAGTGGTTTCAGGTCAGAAATAAAAGACTGACAGCTGACACTGTAATAAACCAATACAGTACCCTATGCTGAAATAATCATTGTACAGACCTGTTTCAGAGGGAAAAAAAAGAAATCCATTAAATTCACATTTTATAATTATATTTGGAAGATGCCCCAGGACAAAACAACCAAGCAGTGAACTATTCATCTTACTTATAAAAGCCACTGTATTAAAGTGGAAGCTATGATACTCAAGAAAGGCTGATAAAATGACAAAATATGAACTCCATGATTTGAACAAAATGGCTGTAACTCAGCAAGGAAGAACCCATTTCCTATGAAACAGAGGGAAGACTCATGATGCATCTCTCCACATCAACTTCATTCCTGCAGCTCTGCTTCAACATAAAGTGCAAGAAAAACACCTGCCAAAGGCTTTCACACAGCTTTATGCAAATAACAATTTGGGGATATTGATAATTTTCCCTTTTTAAAGGTATTCTGTTTGCTGTAAAGATGAGACTTCTGCAAGACCCAAGAGTGGTAGCTGGCCATACAGTATTCATCAACATTGAGTGCACAGTGAGGATTGTAAAAATCAGGTGTGCTGATGTCTGTGAAGTTCTGTCACTTAACCGAGGATCTTTAAATAAGCACAGTATACAAAAAAAATTTCAATTCTCATATGTCTGCATTTTGAGGCATGAAGGGCCAGGAAAGATGCGTTAAGGAACAGCAAGAATCCCCTTAATTAGGGCTACAATGTGGATTTCCCTTATAAGATAAAATTTGTCTCCTATCCCCAGTTCTAAATTTCAGATTCATAAATCATATTGGCCTCAAGATTTGTAGCCTAGTCACAAGCTAGGGTAGGATTTTTCCACCAAATTTGCAGTAAGTCAGAGAAGGAGTTCAGGAATTATGAACCTATGAAATAGAGATGTTCACTGTAGTTCAAAAAGTCTCTACTTTTTTTTGTCACTTCATAGCCAAAAGAAGTAAATAATAATAACTGCACAGTGGAGAAGAAGACAGATAAGATTTCATTTAGCAGACTTTTTTGGTTGAGGCCTGTGGCACAGCAGAAAAATTGCTTGATAGCCATCACATCAGACACATTATTAACATTTATATAGAAATGTTGATTTATTCATCCCATGGAAGAGATATGTAACAGATATTCTTTCCTTGAATCTGGTTTCATCAGGCAAGCATAAGTACTCATCAATTTTATGTGTCCACAGAAAGCAGCCACATGAACACACACATTCTTTGCCCACCCAAGAATTTTTATGCCCAGTCCTAAGGCCTTCCTGCAACCGGAAAATTCCATTCTATTGGAATGAATGGAGGTGGAGGAAAGGCAAGTATTTAACTAACATCCTGAGCCCTAAATATCAAGAGGTGAGTTAATACTCATATCTGCAACCCCCCACAGGTGAATTTATTAACATATTACCTTTAATTTTCTTTAACATATCAAAATTTATTTTATTAATTAACATATCAATATTAATTGTATTAATTGTATGTAATTAATTACCTTTAAGATACCAAAAATATATTGTGTGAAGTATAAATAGAGCAGTGGATACATTATTTTCTTTATTTATAATCTATCAGAGCAAAATCCTGCAAATTTTTCCCATTGTTTTTTGTGAAGTCATGATCAGACAAAGGCATTTGCAAGAGTCCACCTTTACAGCCCATTTGCAGCATGATTTTAGTTAAGGCAGCCAGTATTTTTGCAAGGATTAAATTTACTTACTTTTAGCATATAAGAATAGCATGATGACTATAATAAGAGTAATCAGGACTGGCATAAAAACGTGCCTGGTCCCACACCAGGTTTCTTTACACCACACTCCAGAGCTACAGTCAGGGCTGTATTACCCAGGGCCGAGCACACAGAACAGCCCAGAGTCCTTATTTTGCAAACCATCCACCTTTATTCTCCTAAATGCTCTACCTCCAGTTTCTGGCAGGAGAGAGACGGCTGGTTAAAAAGCAATGAAGAAAAGCCAGGCGGGACAGAGCTGCCACAGCTTCAGCCTGGTGTAAGGCGAGGAAGGGAAAGGTCAGCCCCACAGAATCCCCTGCCCAGCCGATGAGCTTCCCTGCTACCCCGTTTCTATTCAGCCACAGCCCCTGTGTATGGCTGGCGAACGGGCTCCTGGCCAGCCACCACAGAGGTGCCCAGTATTGTGCTTTTGTGCATTTTCTCAGCCAAGGACTATTCCTGTGCCAAACAGGAGACGGACCAACCACTGTGTCAGGAACAACAAATACCCTGTTCCTTATCCAGCTCCCTTCTCTTCCAACATACTAAAGTTCAAACCAGAAGCCTTTGCGCTTTCACACACACACCAGACTGGGCAAGCGCATCTTTTCTAGAGCTGGTTGAAAGGGTGAGAAAATGGGTTTTTAAAAACACTGTCTTTTTCCAAAACAGACATATTTGGTAATGGAAAAAATATTGTTTTGAAATTTTCCAGTTTTCACTGAGCTCTTATTTCTCACTCTTCGCTTTTTTAATTTCTGCCCAGTGATGTAATGGAAAATATCCCTTCTATCCCACTCTAACCTTTATACAGGGAGGCTTCCTCCCTCCTTCCTTCATTCTTGAAGCACTGACTATGTTTAGTGTCCATTCCTGATGTACAAGATATGAAAACATCAGAGATCCTTTCTAGTCTTTATTCAGGAGTGAACTATCTGCTGTGTTAGAAAGCTCCTAAATTTTAGAGGAGAAAAAAAATGCAGATCACTTTAGGCTGTTTCAATAGAAAAATGAAGGGCACATTAAGGAATAAACAGTCGCTTTGACATCACTGCGATATATGAAAAGCAGGTAAAATTCAGCCTACTTTATTTTTCCTTCTGAGACATGTAGGTGGCTGAAACCAGCTTTTCTAAAGATGACTGAGAAATTTACTTGAAAGTGTATAACCAATAAAGCAGTCCTTTATTAACAAAAACCAGGAAAACAACAAAAGAGTTTTTACAGTTTCTGCAATGCTTGAACATAATCCCTAACTGTGACTTTTGCTCCCAAGGCTGTTTTCAGCATTTTCTTGTACAACCAGCCTGGAGCTTGAAAAGGAACTAGTACAATAGCATTAAGCCTCAACATGGTGTGCATTAATAACTGACTGGTGCATACCTTGGATTTGTTGCATTAGGTAAGAGGATGAAAGCACAGTGCCTTCTCTTTTGCCCACCCAAGGATTCAGACAGCTTAATAATACGCATTCTTAGGAGTCTAATTACTGCCACAGTGGAATTATTTCCTATTAAAAAAAAGAAAAAAACCTCACAAACTATGGATGTTGTTATTCTCCGCTCTTAAAAAACATTCTTATATGTATTTTTTTTCTCCCAGAGTGCCTTTCCACTCTATAAAGTGGGTATCAGCAAAGAGATGTCAAGAAAATAAGAACAGAACTACTATACATACCTCCTTATGTGCTATTCCAAACACTTGCTAATTAACTTGCTTAATACTAACTAAAATTCTTATTCTTTTTTCTTATTTCCATGGAGGCAATAGCCTTTCTAACAACAGTTACTGGCCTCAGCAATAAGTTTTAACTTATTTTCATTTGTAAAAATAGACCAAGCTTTTATTACTAAGGTACTTCTGTTATTCAACAAAAAAATCCCCAATACAAAAAGCCACACAAAAACCCAGAATTAGCTGAAAACTCAGAACCCACTATTGAAATAGCAACAGAGCACTCTAAAATGTTGCCATTTTTCCTATGCTGCTGAAAGCTCTTCCCTCTTTCAAGCACCCATTTAGTTTTCTACCACATTAATGTCCTCATCCCTTTGATAATATTTTGTGTCTTGAGCCGTATAAGGGAATACTGCAGACTAAGGCTGGACAGGAGAAGCAGCAGCCCTGCAGGCATCCCGATGAATCCTTTTAAACGTAATGCCTCTGGCTTCTGAGGAAGTGATTCATTGGCATATGTGGTCCCACTGCTTTCAATATTCTCCTCAAAAGCACCAGGCAATAGGCATGGGAATTTCTCAGCCCATTAGTGAGCAGTGAGATGTCAGGGTATGGTACTGGGAGTGGGAGGTTAGTTCATCATCCTGCAAGGAAGGCCCAGATAATTGGTCCAACTGAAGCTTTAAAAAGCCAATATTCTTACCTAGACAATAATAGTAACTATTCCTAATAGCTCTTTAAGGAGCATATGGCAGTCAAATCTCACAAGTACTGCAGATAGGAGAGGAAAATAAACCCAAAACCAAACAGCTGTGAAGGTTTTACATTGCCACGACACCCATCTGCAGAGCTGTGTGCAAATGCTTTTCCAGTGTGCTGTGCCAGCGTGATTACTGACTTGTACATATTAAGCTCAGGTTTTAAGAATTTGCCAGATTAGGATTTCAGTTTGGACAGACCACGCTCCAGCTTGTTTTTCCAGCCTTTTACAGTAGCATTAGCCACAGCTCCTCAGCTCTGGCTACAGATTACCACACCTAAAATTCATTTCATTAGCTCTAACTGATCTGCCACGGGCCCAATGACAGCCTTGTCAGAAGATTTCTGACAGCTCCAACATCTAGATGATTTCTGAATCAAACAGGGGAAGAAATATAATTGCTTTTACCTTAGTAGGTAGCAGCAATCCTTCTTTGTCTCTACTGTGGAAGAAGGTTAAAAACAGGAGAGCAATTAAAAAAAAATCCTAAACCCCTAAAAAAATACACAAAAAACAACCCCCACCCAAAACAAACAAACAAACAAATACACACCCAAACAAACAAGAAATGCTGAAGAGAGAAGGTTATTGATACATAAGAATCAGGGGAAAAAAATTGCCCCCTCCCCCTCTGAAACCTGTGCATTTTTAAAACTAACACCTAAAATTTGCAAAAAAAGAATATTTTCTTTCTTTACATATTATCATTCCCATGTATATTCCCTGTATACCATGACATATGGGCATGGCAAGGAAGTAAATTATTATCCCTCCTTTGGGTTCTTAGTCTTTTCTTCCTCCTTAAATAAAGCCCCCAAAATAGGAAAAAAGATTCAATAGAGGGAAATATTCAGAAAATATCAGAATGGGAAGGACGCAGGGTTAACTATCTTTTCACAGTTCTATTAGCCTTCCCACCTGTGTGAGGATATACCACCTTGGCAAGGCTTGCACAGATTTACTCTGAAGAATTTATGCCTTTGGTCAGAGTAAGTTAAATTAGTAACACAGCCAGATCTCAGCCTCACAACAGAAGCTATTCCTCCTGAGCTTGTTGTGCTCCAAATTCATACACCTACACTCCTCCTCCCAGAAAACAAACAAGCAAGCAAAAATCCCAGCCTTTTGATAAATCTTTACATATGCTACTCTTATAAATGGATGCATATATTTTAGGAGGAATTAAAATGTGTTTAAAACAAGGCATAAATAGAAGGGGGAAAAAAAATAAGTTTCTCACTTCAAAAAACCTTCAATAAGCTCTTGTACATTGCTGTGGTATGCACTTTGCCAGTTACATTTCTGAAGGTTTTGAAAAATGTGACTGGGAGTTTTTAACAGTGGAGTGTTTGCAGTTAATCATCAGCTTAAAAAGACATTGACATCTGTTGTCTAGAGAGAAAAAGAAAAATGTAAGGGGGAGAGTAGGCAGGGGGGGGGGTTGAAAATTAAATCAGTTTGAATCCTCCTTAGTGCTACAGAGTCAATAGCAGGAAATTTGCTCTCAGAAAAATGTGGGGTTGTGACCCTCTGTGTTTCAAGACATCCTAATTTAGCTTGATCCTTCATGCTCTCTGCTCCTCCTACTTGTACCCTAGAGGCAGGTTTTCTCCTACTGAGAAAGAGATTAAGGGGGAAAGTGCTGAAAGAGGGAGGTAGAGACAGAAAATAAGACAGGAATAAACTGGAACTGAAGTCCTAAAATCTAAGAGATTATTAAAATTCAATCACTCTGCAGCAAAACTTATTTTTATGCAGACACCAACGACTTCTTTGAACTGATGTTGAAAGGTAACAAAACTTTTTATTTGTGTTTGAGACCATTTTCTGAGGACACCAGAGAGAGCTGTTTTTGACATATACAAGTAGTGCTCACACACTATAATGAGTACACATCTACCAAGACACTTTTCTTCATCTCAGTTTGGACCACACGAGTGAATCAACTTCCCAATTAAGTGGTAAACTGTGCAGGCTATGAGACAGTTGATGAATGGTAGCTCCCTAGCAATTAGTGAAGAAAAACAATGCTAATATAGGAGACACTAAAAAATATTAATCAGCTGTTAATACAGCTCCAAAGCCATTAACTATAGTTGTGTTGCTTTTCCAAGTGGTGTATTTATGGTCACAAGTAGCTGACTTTCCAAGCAGAACGTACTGTTATGTGGCTGAGTAGAAGCTCCTCAGCCCACGGAGCAAATAAAGCAAGGAGGGAGGTGGAAGGGAGGGAGGTGGGTGCAACCTCAACTCTACTTTCTCTTCTCAGTCACTGGCTGCTGAGAACAGCTCTCAAATCACATCCTCTGTGCAGTCCATGGGAACTCAGAGGAAACAGAAGTCCTCTGGAATCTCAAGCGCCTCTTCAAGGCTGGGCTGGAGATGTGGTCCCACTCTTCACTCCCAAAAGCACACCACCAAACAAGGATTTTCATGCAGAGCACCCAGCTTCTCATCTGTCTATGTCTGGGCTCCATGCCCGGTGCAGCATATGTTCCTCCATCAATCCTTCCAGTCCAGGTGGGCTAGACAGCTCATGTCCCACTTTAACACTGTGGCTTTAACACATGTCCCACATGACCCTCAAAGGCAGCAGGTCTCAGGACTCCAGCAGGTTTTATTTCCGACCAGGTTTGGACATGCAGTGTTGACCTCCCCAGCAGTGCTACTGTACACTAGCACATGACCAGAGCAGATAAGAGGGCCTGGAGAAACTCACCTGAGTCCAGGTTTCTAAGATTGCATAATGCATTTGTGGTATGACCTGAAACTCCAGAAATTCAGCAGTTGCTATAGATGCTAAATATCTTTGCTTCAGGTTCATAAAAAGCATCATCAATTGCATTGAAGTTACTTGACAAAGTATTCCAGAACTGGGCACTTCAACTTATGAGCCAACACTGGTATCAGTGTGTGTGGGGATCATCTTCCCAAGCTAATTGAATGCCAGATTGATAGAGATAAATGATAAAATAGGATGTCCTTGATTGACAGCTTTGCTATCTAGTCAGAGAAAAAAATCAAAAGAGGACAGTTTAGATCAAAGATTAAATTGTTTCCTATTCATAGATTCCTAGATTTTAACATCAGAGGACAAAAAAAAAAAAGAAAAAAAAAAGAAAAAAGAAACCACACACATTTATCTAGACTAACCTTCCACATAAAATGGGCAAAAATAATTGAATTCCACCCATCACTGCTGCATAACCATAAGCGTAGTTTTAGAAAGAGATCCCATTTCAATTAATATCATTTAAGAAAGGAAAAATCTGGTTCCTGCTTAAGTAATTTCAGTATTAAAAACATACTCTTGAATTCAAGTCTGAATTTAACCAGACAAGCCACTAAAAGTTGATCTGCTTTAATCAAGAACAATTGATGCATCTTGAAGTGCAAAGACAAGAGAAAAAAAATTCCCCTCTTCCCATAGAAATGCAAAAATCATCCTATACTACCTATAGAGCTTTAGATAAAATATTCTAGTTTGGTGAACTGTGTTCAATTCCAGTAATAACTTTTCAATTTGACAAGCAAACAAAATAATATTGAGAATATGAATTCTGTATCAACTGGAAAATAGTTTTATTGTATCTCTATAAAGATAAAAAAAGCTTCCTTATCTATGGCATGTAAGAAATCTAAAAAGGCCTCTTTCAGTACCGTTAAGATTGTTGTTTGCAACACATTGTAGTGCCAGCGCTTGCCAACATATGGCATATGGTGATCTTCCATTTCTTGAAAAAGAAAAGCCTTGAAGCTATTAGATACCACTTTTTCACACCTGATGTAAGGAACTGATTTAAAAATTTAAAAATAAAACAACACATTTTTCCTTAACATTTTGAAATGAGATTTCTAGTTTGCTCTTGGCCAAAACAGTTGCCAAACTTACAATTCATTTCAGTCAGCCTATCAGCTAGGGAATATATCATTTGAAAGGTTCACTCATCTGTAATGGCACTTAATCATAGTAGGCACATAATTTACAGTTACTGTATATTTTAGTTTCAAACGAAGATTTTAAAACTTTCTTATCTTACATCTTCAGCAGACACTGATATTTTTCATAAATATTCATCCTGCATTCTCATAAATATTTGATTAATATTAATTGTTTGTTTGTTTGTTTTAAACATAGATTTTCCTTTAGTTGTCACGACTAGACAGGAAGGTACAGAGGAAGCAGTTCGTATGGGAAAAAAAAAGTGAAGGAAAAAAGCTTTCAAAGAGACAGAAGTAAAAATGAGTATCTAAGGCATCACATTACTTCCTGGATCTTGGTAGAACAAACACCTCTCTCCTGGTGATAACATTTTTGGGAAGGATGCATATTTGCCCTGTATTGTTCTGCCCATTGAAACATCATTGAGAATTTAAGGATATCTTGTCACAACTACATCACATCCAGTGGGCTCAGAATGACACAGGCACATGAGTGATATTTATTTTTATTGTTCTAAGGAAACTGGGATTAAGAGTAGGCTTCTTGTACCATCAGAAGGAGAGTAAGACAGGAGATGATAGGATATCTGGGTTAAAGGATAAGGAAATAAGGCTTAGTGAATAACTTGATTTCTTAGTGTTACAGTTCATTTATGAACTAAAAGCTATTCTTTGCTAAATCCTGTGTTTGAGGAGAAACAGGGGAAGAGATTACAGGTCACCGAACTTAGAGTAAAAAGGCAGTCAGTTCACAGAGCTGTCCAACTGCATGTCTAGAGTTAGTGATTTCTTTATATGTGGTTTGTTTCCCTTTCCATGTGGGTTGAAATGCCACCAGCCCAGGAAAAGATGAAAAGTACAGGAAACATGTATACTGGACACCCTTTTGCAGACTAGAGCGGTGTTTTCTAACATCATTTATTGTGTCAGGAGACCTAATTGCTTTCCAGTTGCATTTCCATTCACTGATAGAATTTATGGACATTCAGGAACACACTGGAAAAACTGGAGACAAGTGTCAGTTTATGTGTGGATATAGATCAACACAGCCTGTGTTCACGTGTGCTACAGGTTCCCAGACAATTACATTGGCCATCTCTGGGCATTAATAAAGAAGTAGTAGCTGATGCAGAAAGCTATGTGAGCAAAGGGCATTTGGACCCAGCCTGGATGCTTCAGCACAACCTGCTCTGTCCTAAAGGAGGTTTGGTGGGAGCCTCCAGAAAGCCACCAGTTCTGCTTACTGCCAGTTGTGGCTAGAACAAAAGCTGGGCGCATAAAGCCCACCAAAGTCCTGGACTGGCCATGCCACTCTCATGTTCCAGCCCCCTCCGCAATCAGAGTAAGCTCATTTCACAAAGCAAGCACAGCTCGAGTAAATGGGCATAAAAGTTCTGCAAGAATCAGCTTGGTATGAAAACACATAGCAGCTCCTGACTGGCCTCATGAAAGGCCAATCAAGGATCATGGCATTATGTTCCCTATTGCTAATATTCCATATATTATTTCTAATGTATGAGTTTCCCCAGACCTCCATTACCCAAAATAATGGGATTGTTAAGATCACTGATAGCTATGGTAGTACAAAAATAATATGGGATGCAGCTCCTTTGTGTTTCTGGACTTGAGCCAGCTATTAACCATTGTCAATTGAAACAATACTTTCTCTTGTGGCAAAATGATCACGTAGCTGTCTACTGTGAGACTTCATACACTTTCTTTTCAATATCTGGTACCAGACATTATTCTGAAATTCAAAGGTAACATTCAGTATAGAAGTTATAGAAATTTTAGAAGTAATCCAGTATCTTTCCATGGGGAAATTTAAGGTTTTTTAATCTGTTAGTTTGTTTGCTTTTAATCAAGTCAGAGAACAAATCAGTATCTCTGTTCCATGTGTGTCTTCCACCTTCATTCACACAGACCTATTATATAACACTTCGAAATTACTGACTATGGACTAAACATGAATTTTCAATTCATTTTTGTTGCCAAAAATAAGTTAAGTTTTAGAGGACAAAAGCTGCAGCAGAACCTCTAAAGGAGTCAATTCAGGCCATATTTCTTCTATACCTTCTATACCTCCTTACTACCAAAGTTACCCTATAACTACAAGTTGCCCTTGGGATATTTAGAGCGCTTTGGGTCTCTCAAACTGAATATCTGCATTGCAAAGACAGGAAAAGCTCAGCTAAATTGATGCCTGTGAGAAGAATAGTAACAATTTTGTTTAGTTTTGAAACAGACATTAGAAAAGGTAGTTGCCATGAGAACTCTCCTGTTTCATACAAAGAAAATTGTATTGGGATTGTAAAGTTAAATACTTAGAAGCTAGAAAATGGCAATAGTAAGCTCACCTTTTCAACCTTCATTGTGTTCTTCCCTGAAAATATCATTAATTATAGGATAAGATGTTGGTTATTTTCCAAGCAAGCCCTTCCCTTATTCAGCCTGTAAGGTGAAAGGTGTTCTCTATATATGCAACTCTTTAATCTGATTTTATCCCAACCATTCATGCTTCCAATACACTTTACAAGCACAAGGTTGAATGCACAATATTTTAGTTCCAGTGAAAGGCTTCCTAGATTTCTACACTGTATTTGGAAAATAAAAATATATAGGAAATATTCACAATTTTAATATATTTTTATCCTGGCACTCAGTTTTAAAGCAAATTGAAGTTCAGTGACACTCAGATAGAATTTCTCACTAATACCCTAATATTGCAGACCACCTGAACACTTAGAAAAAATTGGAAAGAAAAAATATCATTGCAGTTGTCAATTATTTAAAGGTTTTTGTGCTAGGAGGTTACACATGCAATGTTTATAACCTTTCAAAAGAATAAGTATATTTACTTTTAAGACTGCAGCAGACTAACAAACAATTTCTCATTCGTGGCCCGATTGATTGTCTTCATGGGGAGCTCAAGTAAAGTAAATGTTGGTTTATCCTTACGTTCAGTCCCCTAATGTCTTCTGAATTATCAGTGGAGATATGGCAGAATGATATCAACAATCTGCATAACAATAAAAAAGCAAATATTTTGTTCACATCTAACAGATGAAACATGAGTCATATTGCCTGGAGTGGCATGAGTGGAAAATGCAGTTAAAAACATAAAAGTGAAAGGGAAAGAGAACAGCAAGAGCAGATTCTGGTTTACAGCTATTAAAGTGCATGAATATTACTAGAGTTACTGCACTTCAGAATGTCTGGTTTGTGCCTCTGAGATTCCAAAGCCCTCAAACAACAGTATACTCAATATTGGATATAAAGACACATGCATAATATTCCCACCTCAAACTGAACAAGCGAGAGAAAATTTTCATAATACCTGAGAGAAATTATATTTAAAACCTTACCTACTTCAATAAAAAATATAAAAGTTGTGGGTTTGTGCTTGTTTGAGGTTTTTTTCTCACTTTTGCAAATAACAAAACAAGCTAAGGGCTCCCAAAATTATGATCTATCTGTTTTTTAGATAGCAACAAGTTCAGCCTTGCATGGATCAATGCTTTGATACATTACAAGAGTGCAATCTTTCTGGGGAAAGTAGATATATGTTTGAATTTCCAAAGGCACAAAAAAATTCACAATGGTGCAATTTATGTACTTGTCTAATTGCAAATATCATCAAGGCTAGCTGATTCCCTTCCATCAATATTCCCATTTTACCTAGAAATGTACTACATATATCTCCACCCTTTCCTTTTCTTTCCACAAATGAACCTCCCAAAACCTCTTATTTGCCATTTCTGCTCAGGAAAAGAGGATAAAACCCTCTTGCTATCTCCTGCTGGTGAAGAGTCAGTAACAGCTCATTAACATCTGTCTTAGTTTAAAACAGAGTCCAGGCTGCAGGAATGTGTTCAAGTAAACCACCAGTACGATGACCCCCAGATGACCACGGAGACAGAGAGAAGTACTGTATGGTGCAGTGTACACAAAGCAAGATGTTTTGCTTAGATATCTTAATAGGAGACCAGAGTTCCTCACAGACAGCTTGAAAATTGCCTTCTGTATCACAAATATTACCTTTCCCTGAAAGGAAAATACATCAATTTTATGCAGCTGAAAAAACAGTTAAACTGAGGAATCTAGTAAAAAAATATTAAGTTTAGGTCCTCCTTTCTTACTCCCTCTTTCATGTCCATTACAAAAGCTCTTTTTGCTATAGTCCATAATAATATGTGTTTGTCAAATGGTCATTAAATGCAATTAAACAATTCTAATCTCATAAAAATTCATTATTGCTACTGATCTGATGACTCTGCTAAAATTACTGTAACACTCTGAGGTTTGCTCTGAAAACATACTATTGATTGGATGCTTATTTTGCCATTTAGGTACAAAACCCCACCACAGTCAATATCCCAGTCTCAGTGAGGTCAGTTCGTAGACTCATTGTCTTGTCAAGGAGGAGAAATATGAGTTGAATGCAGTCCTCTGTGCTGAGGACCACTTAAACAACAGCCTGGAACTGCAACTGAAGAAATGCTAATTCTTCCCTAAAATAGAGTAAAAATATGTTGTCCCTGTCCAGTGTTTTTGACTTTGGGAAGGCACATCTGCAGCCATAATGTTCCTACAGAAAACTAACATTTTTTTCAAATACTTTAAGATCTACTTATGAGCAAGGAAAATACAGGACTTCAGGAAGAAAAACCCAAACCTGAGTATTCTGACAGGTCGTACTGCTGCTCCACCATGATGTGAACTGAGAGTGAGATGCAGCAATCTAAGAGTGTACTGCCTGTCAGCTGGGCACTGGTGACTCTTCATGGGTAGGTTTTCAGCCTGCTCCAAGCCTGAGATTAAATTTGGTTGTTTGCATGGCTGCAAAAGCTGATTGCTGGATACCTTGTCTACTTGCCATATCCTGTCTGCTAGTACAAGCAATTTGGCTTGTTCTGCACATTGTCTCCAAAGTAAAATTGTTTGGATTAAATGTAGATAATTTTTTTAAACCAAATATTTTTTACTCTTTTAAAACCATAAGGTTACATATGTGGCTATAGAGCACTACAGATACTTTGTTGCTATGAGGAGTTATTTACTTTCATAAAGAGGATCTTGTCTGCTTTTATAAAAAGACAACAGCATTTGCACTAAACAAAGCAGGGTCATTCCCTGTTAAATATATTACTACACGTGAATGCTTCTCAAATTTTGCTTATTAAAGAAAAAATAACAAACCAGAAAAAAAACCAACATTCTCCCCTTCTCATTAAGTATCATAAACAATATAGAAGGGGAGAGACACCCTTGCTGTTTTCAGGCAGAGATAGTCAGAAACCATTATTTCGTTAGTATAATTTTTTATCTTCCATTGAACAACTTACGTGACCTTTAGTGTAGGTTTTAAAGCTCAGTTGCCTATTCATTAGGTTGACAAAGTTGTCAAAACCCTGCAGAACTATGTCAATTATGTCAAAAATGCTTACAGGTGCCACAATACGCGTCAGCACTCAACTGACTCCTGTCAGCCACTGCTGAAATGACAAGAAACCCTCCTGGGGACAAAAGGAGGCAGAGAGAAAGGAGAGAATCCCCCTCATTTTATTGGTGCTGGTCACTCTTTCAGCCTAGTGAGGGTTGTTGCAATGCCTTCTTTTACTGGAATCTGCAGCTTTGTCCTATAATGAAATGAGTAATTAGTTGCCTCTCAAAGAAGAACCTCTGTGTGGCGATCGAGAGCCATTTGAACAGGAGCCAGCAGTGTGCCCAGGTGGCCAGAAAGGCCATTGGCACTGTGACCTGTGTCACAGCAGTGTGGCCAGCAGGAGCAGGGCAGTGATCATTGCCTGTGCTCGTCTCTGGTGCGGCTGCACCTCAAATCCTGTGTGCAGTTCTGGGCTTCTCACTGCATGTAGGAAACATTGAAGTGTTGAAGCAAGTCCACAGAAGGGCAATGGAGCTGGTGAAGGGTCTGGAGCACATGTCAGATAAGAAGCACCTGAGGGAGCTGCTGGTGTTTAGCCTGGAGAGAAAGGCTCAGGGGAGACCTCATTGCCCTCTACTGTAATCTGAAAGGAGATTGGTTGTAGTGAGATGAGGGTCAGTCTCTTCTCCCTGGTAACAAGTAATAGAACAAGAGGAAATGGCCTCAAGTAGTTCCAGGGGAGGTTCAGATTGGAAATTAGGAAAAAATTTTCCACAGAAAGTGTGGTCAAGCATTGAAAAAGGCTGTCAGGGAAGTGGTGAGATCACTACCTCTGGAAGTGTTCAGAAAGTGTGTGAATATGGCACTCAGGGACATGGTTTAGTGAGGAACATGACAATGCGTGATTAAGTTGAAGCCACTGATCTTAGAGTTATTTTCCAATCTTTGCAATTCTATGTCAAGAAACTAATATTTCATGATTTTTTTCTGTAGCTTTCTGAGCAATATATTTTTAAAAAACCCAACCAACCAAAACAAATCGCTGTGTCTAAGATAAAAATTGATTAAAAGTACTAATTTACTCGGAATTTTTCTTAAAAACTCTTTTCCCACTTTGTAGGCAGCAATATTCTGCAGTTAAGTTCCTGAAAATCATCAAATACACATATATGGCCATGTAGATAGGAATCTACAAACTGTAAAAGTTTCCCTCTGCTCTCATTCATTTGCTGATTAGTTGTTTCTCTCCATTTAAACCAATAAAGAATCCAGAGAAATAAACAGTATCTCAAGGAGAAAGAGAAGATGCAAACAAAACAGTTTATATTGGACAGTAGGTAGCAGTAGCAATTCTCCTTGCCTTTTTAGACTGCCCTGAACTACTACCTAAATAAACATTCCTGTGTTCTTTCTCCATAAAACCTTTCCAGTAAATGACAGAGCGTGCTTTACAGGCCAATCTGGTGACAGCAGAGAGTTTATAGTGTCACTAGCAGAAGAAAGTGACTAGATGAATTTCTCTAGAAATTTTAGATTAAATAAAAACCAGAAGCTGCTATGTATTAGCCTTTTTTTTTTTTTTCTTCTTATAACCTTTTCTCCAGAAGGTGGCTTGTTCCTCTCTGTGTCATTCAGCTCACTAGAGCACCTAGTAGAGATGAGGGCTCCACTGGGCTTGATATACGATACACAACAGTGAGCAGCAAAGTATATCCAGAGACTTAAGACTTAAAAACTAATTATATAGCAGGGACAAGCAGAGATAGGGAACACAGCAGGAGACAAGCAGTTTGCCAAAGTTTCCTTGGCATGCTGTTCCTTTCCATCTTTTACAACAGCAAAGAAAAAAAAAAAGAAAAAAATCAGCATACTGTTAGCATTTTTCACTCACAGGTCTCAAGGAGCTTTACAGACATCATTGCTATTCCCAGCTTTTGTATGTTGGGAAAAGAAAGTATGTGACTTGTCTGAGGGCTCATAGTGACATGATGGTAGACTCAGGAGCACATGTATATAGCAACAAGTATCCTTCATATTGCTTTTCTTTTGTTGTATTTTGGTGGTTTGGGGCGTTTTTTCATAAATAAAAAACTGTTACTGTCACCTTCCCTCACTCAGTTGTTGCCTTTACTTTGAGGATCAGACAAAGGATCCTATTCCCAGTTTTAATACATAAAGGGCTCTAAATTTATAATAAGCATACAAAAGCTATTTCTTCCACATAGCAGTGCTATAAACATACATGGGTCTGGCTGCATCCCTGTCCTTTTGAAAAAAGGCGCTGTGTTATGTCCTAAATTTCCTCATGAGGGCCAAATACTACTGTCACAACAAGTGTATAGACCCAACTAGTAATTTTTCATGGAAAGGATAAGAAAACTGTGCCTGGAAAACTCAGCAGCCATGCACACTTCTGGATCCCACATCTAACTAGTTAACATCATACCTAAGGAGAGCTGCAAGCGCCCTGAAAAATACTTCCCATTCACCTCAGTATAGGACTTTGAATAGAAAAATAAAAGCCAACTGGGTTCAGAGGGAGATAGCTTAAAGTTCCAGTTTTTTGAGAGAAAATGGATTGAGTCTAGATGTTTTCAAAACGAAGCTTCAGAAGGGGTTTTAATCTAGCCTCTCCCCAGTTTCTGAAATATTTGTAGAAGAGTTTTGATTCATTTATATCTGTGTAGTGCTATGTAGAAAAATGAGTGCTGAAGAAGGAGCTTCGTATACACTGGGTGCCCTGAGGGTTTACCCCTCTGATCGTGCAAATGCATAGAAAGGCAGGCAACAAGCCACCCTTACCAACTATCAGAGCTGGGCATTAACAGAAACGCAAACATCTGCAATAGTACTGTGTGCACAGCAAATGACAAATGCTGAAAGTTCAATTAATGGCATTGAGAACAAGGAGCTAAATGATGTACTCGGCAGCAGAAGGGTAGTCATGACAGTTATTAAAAATAAAAAATTGCTACCTTAATATATCCTGTCTTCACAAGCAAGTACATGCCTTTGTCCCTGTTGAGACTTAAAAAATCTACTGAAAAAACCAGCTAAGAGTGGAAGCCACACAACACTGAGGAGACGTATCCTGATAGGTTGAATCATAACTGAGCAGTGATGCATGCCCAAATGAGTGATTAAAAACTAGACTGAGGCTTTTATTACTATAAAGCCTTCCATCTCATTTTCACAATGCTATTTTTGTACTAGAAAGAAACAAAAAAAGATTACTTGGAGCTGCTCGACTCCATATTTTGATTTTCAGTCACAACATGATTTGTATGGAGGATCACTCTGTTCTTGCAGCTACCCCACAACACCCAGTACTTCAAACATTTTTTAGTAACGGCTTGGAGTAAGGAAGGAACAAGTTCCAAAACTTCCTGCTGATTCTTCTTTATAGGTGTACATCTTTCAGCTGAGTAGTCAGAGCTCTCAGATGTGTTTGGTATGGGTCTTTCTCAATCCTTCTACTACTAGCATTGTACTTTGACTAAAAATGTTATACAAACATGAGGTCAGTGAAATATAGCACCATAGATTACAGTTATGGCCTCTGTAGAGCAGTATTCAAGTTTCAGTTCTTACTTTGAGCAAGTTTAAAGGATTATGCCAAACACAACAGCTAACAGAAAGACTGAGCAAGCTGCAGTTCAGAGCACTCATGGGGCTGATGACTGGAGCACTTTGCTCTGCTCCAGATATTTTTGGGATAGTTTCATGATGCAAGGAACTTGCAGATTATAGCAGAACAGTAGTAGCTGGTGAAATAAAGG
The DNA here is from genome assembly GCA_013401135.1 of Cettia cetti. Classification (NCBI taxonomy): domain Eukaryota; kingdom Metazoa; phylum Chordata; class Aves; order Passeriformes; family Sylviidae; genus Cettia; species Cettia cetti. The sequence continues at coordinate 46,354 of VZUI01030232.1, read as the reverse complement.
AAAGTAATCACATGCATGCTCCATATTATCTAGTCTTCTGAACATTCAGAAGCAAATCTCTATGTTACTGTGAAATCATACTGACGGAAAATTTTAGACAGATCATTTAAAAGTTAAATTTTCATGTATCCTAGTGTGTCATAGAATGAACAAGGATTCAGGGAATTTAAACTTGTGAATTTAGGCTGTACTGGTAAATACATTTTGGAGGATATGTGGTGCCAAAGTCCTTTTATGTATCTAACCTTATTTCATCTATAGTGCTATCGATTTACCTAGATCTACCCCTGAGTAAAAGTGCTACTCTGAGTAAGATTATTATAATTTGACCTTTATAGACAATTTCAGAACATCCTAGTTAATTTAATTTTATAAGTGACATTAACACCTATCACATATTACAGATGCTCCTGGAAAATATTAAAATGAACAGTAGATGTGTAAAAAGAGGCAACAGAGCACCAAATGCACCTTAAAATATAACTACCTCACAAAAATGTCTTCAGTCATATTAATGTCCATAAAGGAAAAAAACAGTGCTATGAAATCCTTTTCCTCTAATGCCTATGCTTCCCAAACTGTTGTGAGGGAAAACCTTTGAGCAGGTTCTCTGAAGGTTCTTGGCAGTCTTTGTAGACCAGTAAAAGAAATGTGTTCCAGAAACCAGTGGCTTCCTGTGCTTATCTCTAGGGCAAAGTCCAGATCTGAACAAAAGGTCAGCAGAACTCTCCCTTTCTTGTTAGTCTTAATAAAGCCCAATCAAAACACAAAATATTTCATCCTTTAAAAATGAGACTAAAATGAATAAAAGAATTTTACCTGTAACATGAGGTCCAGTTAATAAGCTTATTTGAAACTCACGTGAAGAAAGCAAGGAACCAGGGCTGCAGGTAACCCAAGACTAAGGCAATCAAGGTTTTGACAAAATTATACAAAAATTCTCAACCTCAGAAACAGCACACAGCATTTTCAATACAATAGTGCCAGCCCTAGGCAGATCTTTTTAAAGGCAATATTTTCATTTTCAAGTTCATCTGTCTTCTGATAGAGTCTATGTTTAACTCTTGCTATATTCTTATCAGGTTTCAGAGTTTCATTATTAAAACCTGTATATATTTACTACCAAACTTTTGCCTCTTGAGTTAGACATTTTCCATGTTTTACCACATTTGAAAATGTTAATATGGATACACTGTACTTATTTATTTGAAAGAAAAAAACTTTTAGATTTTTTTACAATAAGGATGAGAGGAGGAAGGAAACAAACATTTTCAGGAACAATAATCTAATCCAAATAAAAGGCTAACGTGTCTGCACCTGAGCTTGACAAATGTATTTTAAAATGTATTTTAAAATCACAGTCTCCTACAAATTACAGATCAATTTTAGAAAACAGTTGTTTTAGTTCCTTCCTCCCCAGGTACAGCACATAGAAAGGCTTGTTTCAGTAGCGTTAAGAATTGTTGCACTAGCAGTAAATTTTTTTCCAATATAAATGATAAAATAACTTTTCATTTGAAGTCCGCTTTGTCAGGTCATTTCTGCAAGACAAATGAGAAGAATTCAGAGTATCTTGATGTTAATTCAGAATTTGGGTCCTCTTCCTAAGTTTACCTGAGCACACGGTATACCATCAGACAGATGTGAGAGAGATCATGCTGATGTGTCATTACATAATTGCAGATGGGCTTTCACCTCTTTTCTTTCTTCCACCTCCTACTCATCATCAATTCTGAATGATGCTAAATTAAGTTTAACTTAGATATATGGAAATGCAATCCTTCTACATTCAAACAAGTTCTCTGTAGATGGAAAATGATTTATTTGAGCCATGGCTGTTCTGGCTTTTCACATTCTCTTACCACCATTATCCTGGAATTAATATATTTTCATTACAAGTTTCTCATTTCTCTTGCTCTGTAACCAATGTCATTATCTTCTTTTCTTTCTTGGCAGACTGCACTATATTCAGAAAAGTCTGACACTCTTGCATATGTTTGGAGGTTTCTCTCCTTCCTCTACACAATCACCAACCTTGCAGTTCTACATGCATTTGCTGAGATTTGCTTTATTTTGTTAACAAACTTCTTGCAAGACAGAAGACACCCTTTTAAATTGAATTATTCTCATCAAATTTGAATCAGGCATGTTCTACCTGCCCTTTGACTACCTTTATATAATACTTGCTACACATTTAAGATTTGGGAAAATTCACCTATACCTCTCTGCCTGGAAGAAGATCCATGTGTGTTCCAGGAGGTGTGAGGTAAATGCTAGCCTACCTGGGTCTTGATTCTACCCTGTCAGGAACTGATTATTTCATCCTTACAAAAGAAAACTCTGTGGGAGTTTGTGCCGCTTAAGCACAGCAGGAAGAGACCTATAAAGACATAATGACAGAGAAGAATATTTGTCCTTTGCATTATCAATCCCACTGTGTGACAAAGGCAGGTAGATCCTTCTACTTCAGGGATAAGAAGGAGGCATGGGAAAAGATGACCATTTTCTTCTTTTGCTCGTAGTTATCCTTTCACTGTGTAGCTCTCTACCTACTGAGATTTTTATCTTCCCTCACATTCAAAGTTCGTTCAGTCCAAGTATTTATGCACTTTTCCTTTCCATAAAATCTTCTTTGTCTACATTTGGAAAAGCACACACAAGAGGACTAAGCTTGCAAAATAAAAAGCAAGAGTTTCATTCAGCAAGCTTCTTTTTTTAACTAAAATTAACTTCCTTTAAGAAAATGTATTGTTCTTTATAGCCAAGGTGAACGCATGCTTCTTATCAGGACTGAAATAAATACACCAGACAAGCTGATAAAAATAATTTTCAACTTTTTGAACAGGAAATATTGCAGCAATATGAAAAAACTTTCAAAAACTTAATGTAACTTTATGAAAAAGGAAATTAGAAAAATGGGACAGAAATCACAAAACATATAGAAATAATTTTATATAATAGTTTTTTTAAAAGTGGCTTAAAGACGTAGACCTTGGAAAATGATTTTCCCCAAAACTTTTGAAAATGCTGGTTTTGATTAATCCAGAATAAAAGAAAACTCCATGCAGAAAGGAAAGTCACTCAGAAGAGAAATAACCAGTTCTGTTACTTACCAAAAAAAAGAAGTGAAATCCTTTGGAATTCTGTCAACACTTTAAAGGCTCTCCCATGATGACCAAATTCACTAGAACACATTCTTCATTGAATCTGAGAGAACAGTGATGACAGAAGTGCTGATGTTTAAAAGCAGAGGATTTAACCCCAAACATATTTGCATTAGAGTCCCATTATGAATATGACAGCAATGTTTTAACAACAAGTGGGGTTTGTTTTGTTTGGGTTTTTTTTTTAATTGAGAAAGTTCTATATATTTTTACCACAGAAGAGGTTCTCTAGAAGTCTATATACCCTAATTAAATGTCACAGAGAAGGCTAATCCATTCTGCCTCTGTTGGCAGTGAAATGGTCTACCAATGTCACAATATAATTTGCATCACTATCATTATTGCTTGTAAGCAAGTTCTGTGATCTTGAGATATAATTAATGTAGATGGAGTTGCATACACATAAAACAGGATTAGCTCTTTTCAAGATGTCTTTGATCCTATTCATAATTAAACCCCACACACCCAAATATAGGATAGAACAGGTTTTCAGGAACATTTACATAAAGGTCTGTAACTCTGTTGTACATTTTCCCCACAGCTTCCAGAAGACTAATGATCTCATTTCTCACATTTTGAAATCAATGATGTTTGTGAACATGTTATGCTAAAATTTTTTGGGCATTGCTTCACAAGGCCAATTAGAATACTAAAATAAGATTACACATTCATTTTGGGTCACTGCAGTGACTTTTTCATGCATTTCAGCATGTCACACATCTGTGATACCTCTTAATCTGTCTTTAGTGTAATTTTTTGACAGTTTGCTGCAAATGTTTCATTGTGACTCCTTTGTTGTCTGCTTTCACCCTCACAGATTGCTCTGCTGTGACAGCAGTGACTACCGATCATGTCTGATATGGGTGACTGGCTGAAATGTGTCTCAAGCCATTGCTAGGGAAGCCTTTACATGTCCCTGAAAGTTTTTTCATTTTTCTTGAAAAGCATATGTTTTTATCATATTTTGATATTCCTGATGTTATGAGGCTCATTGCTATGCTATAGAATGGAAAGAGGATATGTAGGTAAATATACTCCACTTACAAATCAATATGCATACCCAATTGCTACAATACACAAGTTCTTAATGGAAAATAACCAGATAATGTTCCTAGGGTGACCTGCAGAGTTGAAAACATACAAAGTGAAAAGGGTATGACCACATAGGCAGCTTTTGAGACCTGCTTTGCCCATACATTTGTAGGTGTAATTCAACTGAGATGGGCTTCCTGGAAATGTAAATCTGGATTTATGGCAAAAGAGGAATTATGTAAATCTGGAATTATGGCTCATTAACACAAGTAATAGTCACAAAAATCTCTGACTGCCAGAGTATTCTGACATTAACAACATCCCCCACACAGGCAGAAAGAGTGTTTTTCATTGTTTCAGGTTTTTGTGGATTAAATGCAATCTGCAGAGGTACTTTGACTGTATCTGCATCTCATATCTACCACAGAGCCTCACACCCGGGCTTATGTGGACTTTAAAAATGTGACAGTCTTTTGCTACTCGAATTAAGAAGAATATACCGTCTGCTATGAAACAGTACTTTATTTCCTTAGACATTTCTATTAACTTATTTTATAGATGTTACCAAAGTTATCAAATAAAAAAGCCTGTGCTACAGCTGTCGCTTTATCCCTATTCTGGCCTGTGATTCATCAGAAGGATCTTTACGCTCTCAGGTACAAAACCTTTGTTTGTTGTCTTAGAGCTCATATTGCAAAGTGCACAGGCTCCTCCGTGCCAGACTAAATGGTCCTTGCTTGGTAACTTGAGTGAGCATAAAACCACCAGGAGCACACAGCACTTGACAGATGCATGGAACAAACTGCTGGGTCTGACACAGTGTAGTTATCCAGCTTGCTGGCAGAAAGTGTTCCTTTGTAAACACAAGAGAACTGATCACAGCTCTGGTAGCGTGGGGGTCATTTTGTATTGTGGCACAGACCTTTGTCACTTCTGGCTCTGGTATCTGTGGTAAGAAATGCCACTGAGACAAGAGCAGTTATGCTACAGCTAGTTATCACTGTTAGCTAATTAGGTCCTCACTCTGCCTGTTAAATTCCAGTAATGCTTCTGTTTGTTTTCATTAAATTAGGTATTTTCTTCTGTACAGCATCCACTAAATTATCTAGAAATGTAATGTTTATGCACCCACAGAGGAGGATCAGAACACATCATCTGCTCTGAAGCAGTGGAGTAAGAAGGCAGCAGGGTGGGTGAAACCGAATAATTCCTCTCTTTCCCACATGTCTAGAGTCCTACAAAAACCACAGCAAAGTCCCACATATAGCAGTTCAGTACAGCCATAGCCCTCAATATTCCTTGTACTCCAGAACAGACTAAGATCCATCAGTCACCAATTTATTCCTCTCTCATCCTACAGCCTGGCCGTAAAATGCAACTGACAGTAATACAATTTCTGCAGCCTTCCCTTGGCAAAATTATTTTATTCTGGCTTTGATACAAGTTTTAGGATTTAGTCTGTTGTACCATTATAACAGAGTTTTGAGAATTCCTATTGTAAATTAGATATTGTCTAATAAATTGTCTGAAAAACCAAAGAACTGAATTCATATTTAAAACCTACAGCAAATTAGATTCACAGAATTACATGCAAATAATGTCATGTAGATTTCTAGTGGTATTATAAAACAACTCTTATTTATTCAAACAATTACACTTTCTGGACACTGTGATTAATGTAGGTGATTTCAAGCTATGTGACATTAATTTTGAACAAACAAAAAACCAAGGAAAAACTCCAAAACAATGCAATCAACAACTACCAATTAAGGACAGATTTTAAGACTGCATGAAAGAAAGAGAAAGTGAGAATAAGTCCTTTGATTTCCTAGGATTATTCAACTTTAAAGTACCTTATGCTCAAAACCAACAAACTTTTTTTCCTTTGAAAGTAGATAAGTTACTGGCCATTTTGGCTCTACTTTACCTTGTCAGGAGGTGCAATTTGATTATTGTCATGCCCTAGTTTGACTCAATAAGTGTGTACTGTCTAAAGACAGTAAAGTCTTTAGAAACAGCAGAGTTACAAGGGGCCACACTCAGTAATATTTTTTACTGACTAAGAACAACCCTGAACAAGCTTTCAGAAAGGGAAAATTCTTGTAGACAACTTTATTTTTTTAATTCTGTAAAATTCATTGTGAGTATTGGATGAATTACACCAGGAATTTCTAATCCAAGTAAAAGAAATGCAAGAGAATTTATAGAAGCTTTAAGCCAAGGAATACGCTTACATCCATGTATATTTGTTTGCATAATGAAAAATGGTTTTCCCTGGAGTCAGTGGTGGAAAAAAACCTGGCAATTGGTTTCTTATAATGCCCGTGGAGTCTGCTATTCTCAAATAATTTTTCAAATTTAAGATCTTGATACTGCTAAGAGAAAGGTTTTCAAATACATCTTTTTACTCATATTTTTAAACCTAAAACTTTTTTTAAGCAATTATCCATTTGCATGAAAAATTAACATAAATGACAATTATTAGTATTTTCAAATTACTCATTTTCTGCACAGGATATTACAAATCAGTTTTAGTTATCTCATGTTTTCCTGTGTTTCTGCACTCTTTCTTCTATGGCTTTATCCTCTAAGTAGGTGACAGATGGATTTTCACCAAAACAAGACAAGAAGCAGCCATCAGAGACAGCTTGTCTTCAGCAAACTGCAAGAAAATCTGCTGCTGTAAGATTGAGAGATGCACAGCTGTTGTGACAGAAGAGCCATACTGTATCACATGACTGAGCTCTGAGGGTGAATCCTGATTCTCTACCTTTTGGTGTCTTGCTCTATTATTAAAAAACGCCCACAGTGAGCGCAAACGTGATGCAAAGTGCTACCTGCTCTGGAAAACCCTCCTCATGGCTGGGGTTGACCATGGCCACCTTAGAAATAGTGATTAGCACCGTAACAATTTGCTTTGCACAGATAGGCACTGCATACCTGTAAAGAAGTATCACAGGGGAGAGTATAGCAACCCTTGAATATGTTCAAAGTCCTCCTCATAGCATCTCAGATGTATGATAGCTTCTGTTTTCCTGAGCAATGCTGCTGGCTAGGTTACAAGAAGAAATAATAAATGGTTTGCATTTACTTTGTGATTTTATGCATTTTATTTGTATAATTTTTGACAGTGTTTTTTCTCCAGATTTAGTTTAATTTAAGAGAACAGTACCTACTCCAGTGAAATCTGCTGAGATAAAGCAACTATGTAACGTGGAAGTTCTGCAAACCTGATCCATATACTGCAGATGCATAATTTGTGCTCTACATGTCTTGAGTTGGTTTTCACGCTCCAAGATCCAGCCTATTTTATTTGGCTTCTGGTTAACACATTTAACAGGGCTAAGTGCATACATTTCAACTTCTTTCAAGTTTCATGAACATAAAAATAGGAATATGCCCAAAAGAGCTGCATATATCACTTTTATGTCACAACAGTGCTGTCTTCAAAGCAAATTTGCTGTTTAATAAAATGTGAACATGATGACATAGAATTAGACTGCTGTAAATGCTTCACAAATGTCCTGGGTCACCAGAAATAAACATGTCCACTTTTTTACACTTTCCTCAGCTGAATATATGCTGCTCAGGTTTTTACCCTGGAAAGTGGCTTATTTTCAGATACTTCATCTCTGAGCCGAAACCAGGCAGGAAGGGAGGAGGTCTGGAAGAGCCAAGGTTGTGAGATTTATCCCCCTCCAAAGGAGATGATGAAGTGCAGAAGTACTTTGCACCTGGCAGGGGAAAGGACGCTGTAAGTTGGGCTTGGACACACGAAGTTGTGACAGCCTAAAGCTGCTGAAGGAGGTCAGCACAGTAACTGCAGGCAACTAGAATAGATACCAGCTAAAAGAATAACTGACTTGAGACAAATTAGCTGCAGAAATAGATCTTCTGAGTAATAAATCAAGGCAAAACACTAGTCTTCATCAGTATGGGATGTCATAAAGGAGTCATAGAGGAAGTACTGGGAGCTCTGTGAACTCCAGAATTCTGCTGATGGCTTGACAATCTGTCACGCCTGCAAACAAACTACTCTAGCTGAAGACACGCTGTGACGGCCGTCTCTTATGAAATCAAAAGTGCTTTTAAATTCCAGCTTAAAAAAGACCTTGATAGATGTTATTACCAGAGCCCTGAAACAATATTAATGCAAAACCTAGGGAAAATTCACAATCAACCCTTGATGTTTCCAATATACTGGTTTCTTAACTTCATCTGAACGATTTCTGAAATTATAGCTGAAAATTTACAGATTTCCACAGTTATCCGAAATGCTGTCCTGTTGCACTGATCAGCAAAGAGATATTTGGACTGAACTTTTCATAAATATAGCATTAAATTTTACATCTTTACATTTCACCAGTAGAGGAAAGAACCTTTTAAAACAATATATTGTTCATGCACCAAAACTGCATTTAATAGTTTTCTGCTGTGTTGTTTTTGGTTCATTAACATTCATACTGTTGTCTGCCACCTCATTTGTTTCAGTGTTTGCTTTAAATTTGCCTTGCTGAAATAGTTTCACACTGTGCTTGCTCCTCTCATCTGTTCTTTCTATCTGACTAATGCTTTTACTGTATGTTTATATTTTATATATTTATGTAGATTCTGTGCTGACTTATGCTCATCTCTACACATAATTATTATTTGGGGCAAAATCACACAGCTCAAATTCAGTCTTGTGGGTGGTCTTACATATGAATAACAGTCAGGTATTCTTTTGTCACAAGAATTGCATACTGATAATATGTAAAAGTTTTCCTTCTTCCCCAAAGTTTAATTGCTTAGTTCTAAACTTCCTATGCAGAGCTTGACCCAAAGCTAAAATTAAATTCATCCTCCACTTCAGTGCCTGTCAGAGGAGTCCTGGAGATTTAGGCCCTTGAGACACAAAGGTCTGATTTGCAAGAAAAATTTTTGGAGGCTTACACAAAGCAGAGTACTTGAGCTTGTCTAGCCCAAATGGAACAGTTACTGGGCAGCACAGTTTCAATCAGGAGGTGTTGTTTTGCAATCACCAACAATGCCATAGATAACTTCTTCTGCATACACCTGGAATACATGATAATTTCTCTAGCAAAAGATGGTTACTTTGCACAGTTCAGAGGTATTAGGATATTCTTACCACCTGCAGTAATGCTCTTTCTTACTCTTCATGGATCAAAGTGTGGTAAGAAAGGAAGAGATAAGGCTTCCCTAACTTATATAAACATCTAGATCCTGCCATTTATTTACAGCTGATTTGTGTTGCTTTGCAGGAAAAATGTGGAAGAGAAAAAGACTTATGTGATGAATATTCTCCAAGCTCATGGAAATCCCTCAGTAGCACTGACAGAGTGTATCGGCTTCTTCATCCTTTGGCTACCTATGTGTGCAGTCAATGACAAGAAGGGTATTGATGACAGGAGTCTAGGTAGAGATGTCAGAGTCTTCCCCTTTCACTCAGACTCTTAAATAACATGCAAGAACTTAAATTTTCAGACTTCACAATAAGAGCTTCTATATCAACTGTGGGAAGCGAGCATTAAATCTTTCAGATAGTCAGCCTTGATAGACCAAGTGTATCGAAAATTAAAAAAGTAGTCTGTCCATTTGCATCCCGCTGTTCTGAACTGGTTCATAATAGAAGTTGGATGAGAGTTTAAGTCTCCAGAAGGACATTTAAGATAGCTATCAGTTAGTACCAGAATGGAAATTAGTCAAATCCTAATTCAGCCTAAGGGAAGAACTAATATTATGGGTCTTTGTGCAAATCACAAATAAACTGAACTCTGTCCTAGAATATTTGAGCATAATAATTTCAGGACACTTCATAGTGTCCTGCCCTTCCTTGCCGAGGCTTTCCTCAGGGTTCTGGCTTGCCTGCCCTCGGCTGTGGGGCTCAGCCATGCCCTGCACTGGGGCTGCTGCAGCTGTCAGGAACCAGCAGCTGCTCTCAACACAGAGGATGGAATGAGTTCTAAAACTGTGAAAGATAACAAGGCGATACCCAACATGAATTTGTCAAGAATGTATTACATCAAACAAATCTCATTTTGTTATATAATGGTTGCAAATAAAGGAGAAGCAGTAGGTGTCATATGTTGTCACCGTTTAAGCTTTTGACATAGCCTTCTGTGACATCCCCAGAGCCAAGCTGGGAAAACGTGGCAGATTTACTACATAAAGCCTAGTTGAACAGCTGTAGGAGAACCCTAGTTGCTAGGAAATTGTCAAAATGCAAGGATATATCTGGCAGGGTGGAGAAGGGGGTCTGCCCTTATTTTTGTTCTGTGGAACATTTTCACTTAACAGCCAGGATGAAGGAATAGAGAGAATACCTCTTTCACTTACAGATGATACAAGCTCTAGCAGGAGCAGTGAGTGTAGCAGAGGCCAGAATTATAAATCTAAATTATTATTCTAAACTAAAGAAATTATCTGAAAAAGTTTAAACTAAGTGGGGGAACCACCACAGAAATGCAAGGTGGGAAAAAGCTAGCTGGGAATTGTTCCTTCCAATAATTATTCAGGGATTGCAGGGGACCATGCTAGTCAAAAAGTCCTTTCAGAACAAGAACCTTTCCTGCAACCAAAGTGCGAACCTTTCCTGCAACCAAAGTGCAGGTTGGTATAATTTTTCAGTATATGTAAATTTACCTTGCCCTGTAGTCCTCTCATTCTCATTGCTCTTTGGGGACTACATAGTCAGAAGGAGGCAGATTCATCCAAAAAAATCCAAAATATTGAAACAACAACAATCTAGAGAACACTGCTGAGTATAGACTGAAGGAATTGACACTGTGAGGCCAAAGAAAACAAATTGAAAGTCTTACAGGTATGAGAAAATAAGCAGAAGACATCAGAATAAGCTTCAACTCTGCAAAAGCCAAAAGCAAAGAGGAAAGGCATAAACTCCTTTTTATGTTTATTGCTGGCATAAGAGCCTGAACAGGAAGATGTTCGTGAGCCACTGGAAGAACCAGCAGGGAAAAGAAGGCCCTGGAATAGCATGCCCTTGAGAGCTAAGGAGCACCATGACTGTAGCACTTTGTAAGCAACATACACAATCACTCACTGTGGAAGACATAGTTATAGCTGAATTCAGTCTAAAGTAAATAAATAGATCACATATGACCTTCTGGGCACTATTTTTTTTTTTTAAGTTAACATAAAGAGGTAGAAGATCAAATATCTACTTTACTCCTTCTCTTCTAATAAATAGACAAGAAAAGACATGAAAGTCTCTATTCTACCAGTGAGTATGAAGTACTTTTTATCCAGTGTTCACACTATCAACCTGCAAAATGAACAAAAAATAAAAAAGTGCTTTCTGAATTGAGTCAAAAGAATGTTGAATTACAGAGTCAGGAGCTGAAAGAGCAGCAAACATCATAACATAGGAGAATCCTGGTCCTGCATTCTGGTCTACTTTGAAGGGCATGTCTTCTCTTTCAGATGGATTTTTCCAAGAACTTGGTTCACCTAAACATTACAGAATCATAAGATATGCTGGGCTGGAAGGGATCCACAAGGATCATTGAGCCCAACTCCCAACCCTTCACAGGACCATTCCCAGGAGTCAAACCATGTGCCTGAGAGCATTGTTCAAATACTCCTTGAATTCTGTCAGGCTTAGTGTTGTGACCACTTCTCTGGGGAACTTGTATAAAATAAGAAAACCCATTTCTTGTGCCATTTCTGAGATGAAATCCTTTCACAATATGAAATGAAAGAAACAGACAATAGTGATAGCAGTTTATTTAATCTAGGCCAGATTTTTACATAGCTGGAAGCAAATGCTGACAAAATCCTCCAAATTCTTGGGATAAGGTGGACTTTCTTCTACTGAGCACAAGAAATATGAAGGGACATATAGAATAATTAATTGAATCTCTAATTAAACAGCAGCAACTAAGCGATAACTTTGTGTCATCCAGAAACATTCCCAGGAAGTGACATTGTCTCAAATAAAAGTCCAGATGTCGATTAATCGCAATTCAGATAATCTTGAAAGGAGACAGAAAGTGACATGGAGGTGTGAAGTTTCTGCAAAATATCCCTGTAGGATTAAAACGGTAAAATGTTTTGAATTAAGATAAGTAGGGCAAGAACTTTGCCTCATCACATGCTTTCCCATTTAGGAATGGACAGGACAAACCACAAGCAGTTGCCTTCAGCATTGCTTTATATTCAGGGTGTGAAATTGAGTAAGGAAAAAGAAGTGCAAGGAAAGACATAGTTTAATGGTGGAAATTATCTGGGCTATCTGAGGTGAGTCAATGCATCAGATAGGAAACTAGGAACACTGGAGTAGAGGGCTGGGTATCAAATTGTGTTTTCTCTTTTTTTTTAAAAAAAGGAGCATTAAGGTAAAAGCTTTAGATTTTCTTTTGTGTTGAACATAATCAAGATCAGAGATATTGGATACTTTCTGTGAAGGCTTATGCTCAGAAATAGTATGTTTGAGCAAAAGAGTTGCCATGCCTAATTATATCATTGTTCCATGTAATTTGGTACCTTTTCTTCAAGACTCAGTAATGTAGAGTCACCTCAAAATGTGTCACAGCAAATTATGAGGAGCACCATATAAGATTACTCTGTCCTTAGGAACATGTTATATCAACCCCTGTTATTTAATAGGTGGTTTATGTCCTGAATCATGAGAGTTAATACCCCACATAAATTATCTATACAGCCTAATATAACAGTTCTCCTTATTCACAGAAATGTTTATTTCTGGTGCTGCATCTTGTGGTAATGACTTAAGTATGCCAGTTAGTCATTGTACTAAAGGGAAAATCCTTATATTGGTTTTGAATCTGTTTCCTTCAAAATTCATTGAATGCCCTGTTGTTCCGCTCTGATACAATGACACAGCATGTGTTAAAAATAGTTATTATTTTATGAATCTCATCAGCAGTCTTTTCAATGTCATTTCACAAAACTCTTTTCTATGTTTCATGTGTGAAAGCAAAACAATCTGTATTCCAGCTGTAAAAGGCATACTTTTAATTTGCACCCATGTTTTAACACATATGAACCTTTGCTTCCAAATAAACAGAGCCTGTGTTCCTCAATCAAATTGGGATTCCTGATTACTTGAAATTAAAAAAAAAAAAATTAAGAAGTTGTATATTCTATTTTTCATATACCTAAAATTGGGAAACTAGTATAAAGACAATGTTATAAATGTGGATATTTCATTCAAGTAAAATGAACTTGAAAAGGGAATTTGTTTTCATGACATGCATATTCATTTGGTCTTCTCACAAT